>OX456985.1:43690977-43788477 GCA_949752695.1 Melanostoma scalare
TTTTTTACAAAAACCAAGCTATGAGATGCGCTTTCAATTACGCCACATTCACACTCTCATCTCTCAAGCGAGCATCGTTCTTTCATATTAAGTTCTGAACAGAAAATAGAGCCGTCCAAATTGTAAGAGTTGAATTTAATTTCAGCGTTCGATATGCAATGTTTTTTCTGTTGGACATATTTTCAAATCCACTTTGCTTGAAATATAAAGTACCTAAGGCCCTGTGCGCAGCCAATTTCATGTCTTTAGTATGAAATGAGATGGGTTCGAATAGGCTCAATATCCTTCAGAAAAAATTAAAACTTCAAAAACTTGCTGAGACTCGACGTATGAATGACTTAAGGACGTTTTTCGGAAATCGAAAAAAATTACAAGCATGAAGAGATGCAAAGCAACTGATTTCAAAATAAAAGTCCAATATTTGCATACACGTCTGGTGCTAACGTAGTTGCGTGCACACACAGTTATCGACTTGATCAGTAAGTCAGAATCAGAGCTGAAATAAGAAGGCTAGTCTTTTAAGCTTTTCAATCTATATATCTATATCATATATATAAAATTCTAGTGTCACGGTGTTCGAACTTGAACTCCTCCGAAACGGCTTAACCGATTTTTACCAAATTTTATCTGCGTATTCAGGAAGTCTGAGAATCGGCTACTATCTATTTTTCATACCCGTAAATGATAAGGGCCATCTACCCTTAACATTGTTTTTAAATTTACACTGTGACACGAGAATTTTTTTTTTTCTAGCTTTCTGTGGGAACAACGCTTTGAATAAGTTTGACCCGAGCAAACGCCGGGCGGGTCAGCTAGTAATATCTAAAATTAAATTTCCTAATTTTTTTTTTTAATTCAACGTGAAAAAATTGTGAATATGTGTGTAAATGTCATGTTTAGTGCCCGTGCGAAGCCGGGACGGGCTGCTAGCTTTTTCAAATAAAAAGTAAGTATGCCTGAATAAGAAGATCGCGGTTTTCAAAACGTGTGCCAACAGCAAGGAAAACCAAAATACGTCGCATTAGAAAGTCTTCAATAGGAACAGACAATCGCCTTACAATTCAAAGCGAGTATACTTCGCAATCTCGAGCTATAAAACGTTCAAAACATTTTGCCAATCAAAATAAAAGAAATTCACAAGCTCGCGTATCGCGTATATTTTCAGCGACTTTAGTATCAAAATGCCAGAACATCACAAGCTTGCTTTTCGGAGTCTAACACCGAACGCTTTCAGCGAGTTGAACATCAAAATGCCAGAACCTCACAAGCCCGCGTTTTAGAGTTTAGCATAGAGCGCTTAACAGATTTCCTGAATTCTTTCAACATTAGAATGTTTCTTATTCGAATTCAAATATTATGAGCAGAGACTATGCTATACACTAGGGCGAAGTAGGACCCGAGCTACGCCGGGCGGGTCTGCTAGTTACATATATAAAAATTAATTGCTGTTCGTTAGTCTGGCTAAAACTCGAGAACGGCTGAACGGATTTATCTTATCTTGATCTTAAAATAATCGTGTAGGTCTAGGGAAGGTTTAAAAGCTTTTATTTTATCCATATAATCCCACGGGAACAGAAGCAGGAACGAGAACGGGAACCTTAAAGTTACTTGCCAAATTCCAAAAATTCTTTCAACTCTAGGATGTTACATTATCCCTCAGTGACATAGACTTATATTTCATTCACATATTTCCACGGAAACGGAAGATTCCCTCAGAAACGGGGTTGGAAATGGAAACTTAGAAACAACTGGACAGATTTCAAAAATTCTTTCGGCACTGGGATGTCCCATAATCCCTCAGTAACTTAGCGTAGATTTCATCCCCATAATCCCACGTGAACAGAAACAGGAATAAGCACGGGAGCCTTAAAACTACAGACCCGAGCAACGCCGGGCGGCTCAGCTAGTTAAATAACAAATAGTAAGATTATTGGATTGTCTGTTTTTAAGAACTCTTTTGATTTTCGACTGTTAAGAATAAAGATTTAAACTTTTTTTACTTTTACAATAATTTAAACTATTTTTCATATGAAATGACCGCACATTGAACTTTATTTATATTCGCAAAACAAAAGTTATTGATTTAAAGTGATACTATACACTTTGATCTGAGCAATGACAGCGTCTTCTAGGCCTTTGGTAGAGATAAGGATCTCGAAGGGACAACGGGTTCGAATGCGAATGAAGTGGAAGTTCTTTGGTTATTATGTAGACAAGAAGAAATGAGTAAAGGAATAAAGGCTCGAAGAAAATTTTAATTTTGGCTCAGACCCAATAAGGGTATTGTCGTATTGTAAAACCACTTGGTGGTCTCTCTGACCATGTTGAACGGTGCAGATGCTGACACTTTGATGTACTCAACAAGTGTGACGAGCTTCAGCAACGGGACGGGAACAACAGCATTAGCGGGAACCTGGAAAATATTGGACCAATTTCCAAAATTTTTTAAATGTTTTAGTGCTCCATTGCTCCTGAGTATTAATGAATCTATTTCCTTCCCATATTCTTTCGGGAACGGTATGGGGATATCGGTAATGGCGAAACAACCAAGAAACTGGAAAGTACTGAAGCGATTACAAAAATTCTTTCACTGTTAGAGTGCTTCATTGTCCCTGAGCAATCTAAACTATATTTCATCACCATTTTCCCACAGAAACGGGAACGGGAATCCAAAAAAAAAAAAAAACACTCTAACGATTTCAATGCGTATTTCACTTTCAGTACTGGGCCGATTCCAAAAACTATGTCATCGTTAGAGTGCTTAACTGTTCCTGAGTAACATTAACCATATTCCATCCCCATTCTCCCACTAGAATGGAAACTTGGAAACTACTTAACTAAAGTTACTTAATTCGATAAACGTAGGGCCTGAGTTACGCCGGGCGGGTCAGCTAGTAAATTAATAAAATTGCTAAAGAAGGTCAGGCTTACGGCGGGCGTTACGGCTCGGCGTACCATGTGGCGGATCACTATTGTGAAAGAGATAAATGGACGATCAGGGATCTCATCAAAATCACGGTGCTGGTAAGGGCGAAAAAGGAAGAAGAAAAAGAAAAAGGGAAGGGCAGTCTTTGTTATTTGATTGGTTTGAGGTTAAGTCCACTCTTTTAGGTAACACCAGACTGTAAAACGATTAATATCGGTTTGAAGATGATATCGAATGTTTGTGCAGTTTATCTTCGAATTTGTTCATTATCAGCAAGCATTAAATTTTCACTAAAGTCAACTTCATTTCTGAGAACGAAAAGCAAAGGTACTAGATTACTTCCCTAAGGTAGAAAAAGCGATCAAATGCAAGTTAACACCTTCAATCATCCCCAATCATCCCACACACATTAATGTCACATCATCGACTTCACATTTGCCTAATATGATTTGCTTTTTAGAACTTCGAGACCAGATGGTCAACATAAACAGTTGGGTTAAGATTCGCTTCCTAGGACAGCGAGGCCACACATGGTCATCGTAAACAATGGGGTTATGCTCAACTTTCAGCGCAAGTCCAAGCCAGAGACTAAAAACACACAGTCCAAGATAGTCGTGTCGTGAGAAAGCAGTCGTTGTCTTAAAGTAGAAAAGTAAAGTAGTGTTAAGTCTAGATTTAAGATGATGAGATAGTAAAGTTCTTTTTTTTAAATTTAAATAAAGATCGACTCATTTAATTTGCAATCGAGTTGATTACCATTTTCAAGTGCAGTGAAACACTTATGCAAAGGGAATAGGTAGTTTGAAAATTAGAGGGGGATTTTCCTTTGAGCAGTGTACCATATGATAGAAATATTTACCTTTCGATTTTGTTAGACGTTTTTCCAATCTGTCAGCACAAGAAAAGTATTATTTATTTATTTATTTATCTACAGCTTAATGCTAACAGATTAATTTGCTTAAATTTATGTATATATAAGTATATGTACAAATAATAATAAGATTAAGTTGATAAAATTAAGATTACAAAGTAATGCCACGCAGAGAATTTTTAAACAATAATCTTGATTGGCTTACATCTACCAAGTTGCAGACAGAGTTAAAATTTGATAAAGTTCTTGTTAGCGGTTCATTGGACCCGTAATTCGTTCTATGACGAGGTTGGAAAAGAAAATCACGTTGTCTAAGTGGTCTTTCGGGTGCATAAATAGGAACTAAAGCTAACAACTTAGGACTTTTTATATGATAGCATAGAATGTCTCTCACAAACATTATATCATGGGTCTTACGTCGACTATCAAGCCTAGAAATCCCTAGAAACAAGCATCTAGCTTCGTAGCTCGGTGAAAAACTCCATCTCATTTTAGTAAAGATGAACTTTGTGAATCTCCTTTGGACTTTTTCTACAAGATTTGATTGCACTTGAAAAGCTGGGTACCAAACAGTATCACAATATTCAAGGACAGATCTTACTAAAGCCAAAAATAGTGCTAAAAGAGCATGCGGATCCGTAAAGACAGTTGTGTTTCTTTTAATAAATCCAACCATTGAATTTGCTTTTGATATTATGTAATCCACGTGATCATTAAAGGATAAAGTCCGATCAAAAATCACACCAAGATCCTTAACCTTTTCTAACCTATTCAAAGGGTCAGAACCAATTGAATAATTGAATACAAATGGAACGGAGCATCTGTAAAAAGATACGATGTTGCATTTCTTTACATTGAGTAAAAGACGATTTTCTTTGCACCATAAATATAATGCTTCTAAATCTCTTTGCATTTTATTGCAATCATTTATGCTTGATATGCTAGAGAACATTTTAAGGTCATCTGCATAGAGTAAAACTTGTGTATATTGAAAAATTGGTATTATGTCATTTATGAAAATGATAAATAATAACGGTCCCAGATGACTACCTTGAGGTACTCCTGATGTGCAGTTAAATTTTCTTGAGGTAAAACTACCAAGCTTTACTATCTGTACCCTGTTTATCAAAAACGATTCGATCCAATTCAAAATCATTGAATGGAACCCAAAACTCTTTAGTTTTTTTATTAGTATGCTATGATTTACAGAATCAAATGCTTTGCTGAAATCAGTGTAGATAACATCAACTTGCATTCCTTTTTCAATTAAGTTAATGGCAGACGATGAAAAGTATAAAAGATTTGTTGAGGTGGATCTACCACTCACAAAACCATGCTGAAGCTCAGAGATATGCTCTTTTACGAGGAATTCAAGTTTATCTTTTATTATGCTTTCGAATAGTTTTGGGATTGCTGAAAGCTTACTTATACCTCTGTAGTTCTCCACTTTATTTTTTGAGCCAGCTTTATAGATTGGAACCAAATAAGACATTTTCCATTCATTAAGAAAAATACCCTCACGTAATGACAAATTAAAAATTATGTGTAAAGCTACGCTCAAGCTATCAACACAATTTTTTAGAAGACAGGCTGGGATACCATCAGCACCAGGGACAATATTGGGTTTCAACAGTTTAATAGCAGACGCAGCTTCATATAAGTCAAGGACCATCGAGCCCAAATCAACGGGTGAGTTTATTACAGTTTCGCTATTTAAATGAACGTCTGACTTCGTATACACAGACTCAAAAAACTGAGCAAAAAGTTCACACACTGATTGAGAGTTATTTGCGACACTAGAGCCGTACTCCATTGTCTCAGGTAAACCATAAGTACAGCGCTTTGACTTTATGTAAGACCAAAAACATCCACTATCATCTTTAAGCTTACTTTCAATACCCATAATATAATTCTTGTGTAAGAACTTACTCAAGACATTAAAATCATTTCGAAATTTACAAAAATTTTCGTAATCAGAATCGCTACCAGATTTCTTATATTTTTTGAAAGCTTTAGTTCTTTTGTTTTTTAAATGAGACAATTGTCTATTATACCAAGGAGGCTTACTGTTTTTTTTAATCGAAGACAACGGAACAAACATTCCAACCCCTGTCATGATAATCTCGATAAATCGACTATAGACAAAATGTAGACTTTTATTATAAAATTCTATTTCCCAATTAATGGTATTCAGCCAAGCATTAAAACCGTTGAAATTTGTTTTGGCAAAATTAAGTTTACGTTCCGAGTCTATTTCACGCGAGGGATTATAAAAATCAAATTGTAACTCAATCTGCTCATGGTGAATGGAATTATTTAGCAAAGGAAAAGGACATTTTAATATTTTTACTTTAACATCATTTCGACAAATAAAAACCAAATCCAATAACCTATTCAAAGAATTGTAAACATCATTTATCTGATGTAAGTTTAGCGCATAAACATAATCAATGAAAACATATTCATAATCTCTAACAATATTAGCCGGTATAAACATTTTATCTTCATCCGACCAAAACCAGTTTACGTCACCCATATTAAAATCGCCCAATATACACATTGTTTGCAAATCTTTGTTAAATGACTTATTAATGAACTCAATGTTATTTATATGCTTTTCAAAAACACTTAATTCACATTTCGGAACATAGCTTGCCATAAAAACTAGCTTCCAATCAATATTTTGACTATTTTTTACATTAATAACAACAGACATTTGTTCTATATCACTACATGGAAGTGCTAATTCATTACATATATAACCATTTTTTACAGCAATTAATATACCTCCACCTCGATCCTCAGCGTTAACACATCGATCCTTACGGAAAACAGTATATTGTCTACTATCAACAATTTCTGACGATAAAATACCACTGTACAGCCAGGTTTCAGTGATAACAATGACATCATAATCGAGGTTTGCGGATACAGCATAAAAGTCCTGTATTTTGGTTCTCATTCCACTCGCATTATGGTAAAAAGTCTTAATTGAACAGTTTCTTGATGTGTCGATTCTTAGTTGTCAGGAACTACAAGTTTTTTTTTCTGAAATGGTCTAATTTTGATACCACCAGGCCACATATTTGGGTCCAGAATAAACTTTTTGAATTCAATGGGTACACCCAGTTTAAAGTTGACTTTTTTCAGCTCTTCTTCAGATTTACCTTTTGCAATCAGTTTGTAGCAGGCAATGACTTCTTGACAAATGTTCAATTTTGATGCAAGATGATTTACAATTACGTCTGTGGAAGTATTTGAACGAAAACTACCTATGTGGAACCATTTCATATGCCTTACCACCCATTCGGCCATGTTTAGATACTCCAAGGACGTTCCATTTACAATTTGGGATTTGAAAGTAGGACTAAGTATATTTTTATTAGCATCTACCTCATTAGCAGCTATAGCATCAACCATGTTTGACTCGTCATCACCATCAGCATTGTTAGCAACAGTAAGAGCAGCAAGATTTACATCAGCAACATCACCGCCAACAGCATCATCACCACCAGCAACACCTTTGACTCCAGCAGCACCAGCAACATCAGCAACACCAGCAACACCAGCAAACTCACCATTATCAACATTTTCTCCAACACCACCATCGGCATGTATAGTAAATGCATCATCGACAACGATGACATTGACATTAACGGCAGTGGAACGTGGAAGACACATTCGCATCATCAGCGGTTTTATTGCACATGTCTTTCTCCAAAGAAGGTACAGCAACTACAAAATTGGTTGTGAAGAGAGGCTGATCTCCACCACCACACACCTCAGTGTTGATCTTAATTGATTTTTGTTTAACTACAGACAGTATAAATGATGATTGCGTTGCAGATGGATTGTGATTGGTTGTCAAAAAGCCAAAAAATCACATAATTTCGGTTAGTTTTCAGTGATACAAAATGCCTCACTGTGCAGACTTTGAAAACTTGGCTAGGAACTTCCTGGCAAAATGTGTTTGCTAATTCTTATAGCGAATAGCGCCATCTCCAGCCACAATACTCGATCTATTTTAAAACAAATCCTCCAGCCGTTGCTGTATTCAGAGTACGTATTTCAGCTAGACTTTAAAACGTTTGCGTACAAGCTTAGTTAAAAAACTAACCATCTGTAAAGTTAAATGGGGAAATCGTGAGTCATTTAAAAAAAGAAGCAAATTAACTCAAGTCAATGCAAGGTCAGAGGAATGACTGGTGTTAAAGTGCATCCACACTAGGCCGAGTCGTAGCTAATCTGCACATGCCAATCGCCAACACCGAATTAGTGTGGAAATACCGATCGGCCTTCCCACTTAGCGACAACTGACCGAATAAATGGATCCAATTGCCACCCGCTTCTAATAAGTTGGACTCGAGCAATGTCACCATCGGTTTGGGCTGGTCAGCTTATAAATAATTGCTCTTCAACGAGTCTAGTTGCCGATACACGTGACTTCAAGTAAGATTATTAAGTGTACTCTTCCACTCTTATAACTCCAAAATCGGCGAACAACCTTTTAAATAATAAGCAATTGATTATTCTATCAGAACCAGCCCAACAATTGCAGTTTATCTACATAAAAAAGGAAATGATTTGATTAAAAATAAATTGATATTAAAAATCGAATGATGGCGAAGTATTATTTGTGTAAAATAGAAAAACTCGAACCAACAGATATCATTTCCCATACAAATACAACAAACAAACCATTTCAATTAATCCCATGTACCCTGTTCCCACGTATATAAATTCGTTTGTGAAATGGCAAAACAATAAACAGCGAGGGCAGTGTATTGTTTTAATTTTATTAAAAAATTAAATAATTTCCAAAAAATATGACTGCAATGTGTAGTCATTGGTGGAAACGTTGTCTTAGCCTAGTTGTTCAATTACACATACAAATGATGTTTTTGAATATAAAAATAAGTTGCATCAGCATGAGAGCGTTAAGTCATAACAAACAATCGTTAATCAAAATAATTAATCTGGCCACAACAGTTTAATTAATGTTTACACTTTCAATAATAAAAAGCCCATATATTTCATTACGGTTTGCTGCATTGGTTAGCATAAATGAACTGCATGAGTTGTTGCAGATAAAATTTGATTGATTGTTCTCATACCCCCTAAGAGAATGATATTCACCACGAAGTTATGCAACCACAAAACCCTAATGCATTAATCTTTTGGAATTCAGTATAATGTTCGACTTACGTAAGTGTGTCCTTGCTTTGTAGTCACCTACGTCGATGGCCGTGGCTCGTGGATTTCAAAATGAAAAACTATTCTGAATTGCAAGCCCAAATTTTATTTTCCATAAGGTTAACGAAAAATATGAGCAAATGCTTTGAAGGTAATTTTTGTGTATATGAGTTTGGTGTCCACCATAAATTTGGGTTTCCAAGTATGCTTTCTCTGATTCCAACAGGAAATTTTGAAGGTTGAGATAGAAGGCAATGTCGCGGGGATCGTCTTTCGCGAAGAATTGGAAAGTCCTCCGATAGTAAATTCATTGCCATGAAAATCGATTTCTCGATTACCCGTTCGGAACCGGCAGAAAATTTCCCTTCCATCCTTTCACAAGGCATGGTTGTGAGCACTGCGCTAGGCCCTGAAGCTCCTCGCTCTGTAGCGCCATCCTAAATATTTTTATTTCCTTAGATTGAATGCAAGCCATGGTTTGAGTAAGACTTTCTTCTTTCGTGTAGCTTCACTTAACCTACAGGAAGGAGAAATTTCTGTAACGTTTGATTGAATGAATGACAGAACGGCTTGGTTCACAAAGTTTCACAAATTAAAAAACAACGTATGAAATACTACGGTTTTGAAACATCTTTTAAACATCTTTTAAGATAAGATGTATTTCGTTTACATTGGACCAGTAAAAGTAACGCCAACAGCTTGGAAAGACAAAACTTTCCCAAATTTGCCCTCGACTATTCTACGCCAAGTAAATGGTTTTCCAATAAGAGTGATATGATTTCTTTTTTACAAAAACCACACTTGTTGTTAAGGAAATTCAAATATTTTTTATTTATTGTGCAGTTCAATCAATACAATTTAGTTTTAAATAAAACGTCATCCAAATGGCCACCACGACTTCTTCTGCTGCAACAAATTCGAAGAACCTAATTTTCGATCATTTTTTTCATTAAATCAAGTCGTTTATCATGAATGGCACGTTCAATATTGACTTGTAAAGCTTGAAGAGAATCTGGTATATTTTGGAAGACCAACGACTTCAAATAACCCAACGAGAAATAGTCTAATGATGTTAAATCACGACTTCTTGGAGGCCATTCAATGTCACCATTTCTTGAAATAATCGAATCTTTAAATTTTTCTCGCAATAATTCAACTGTTGCAGTTGCTGTGTGACACGTAGTCCCGTCTTGTTGAAACCAAATGTTGTCAAAATCAATTTCTTCCAATTTCGACCATTAAAAGTTGGTTATCATCGATCTATACCGTTCTCCATTGTTAGTATTGGTGTTACCAGCTTCATTTTGAAAGAAGTACGGACCGATGATTCCGCCAGCCCAAAAACCACACCAAACTGTCAATTTATGTGAATGTAATGGCTTTTCATGAATATAGTGTGGATTTTCATTCATCTTCATTCATTCATAAGGCATGATTGTGAGGAATGCGCTAGGCCCTGGGGCTCCTCATTATGTTGCGCCACCCTTGTTTTTTTTATGGTTGGTTCTGCCATCACCACCTGAACGGTTAAAAGGAAGATATTAAGCTCTGGCCTAAACTTGTTGCCCCTAAGTATTTTATATATAATATTTAATTTCTTATTTTGCAATAAATACAGAGTCTTATTTTTATTTATAATTTTCTTTAGAACCGTTTCTCAAAGCTGGCGGTTTATTTGACTGTCTAAAACTAAAAGAAATCTTCTTCTGACCTGTAAAACTCTTAACGCAATGTGTTCATTCGACCTACTCAGTACTTCTTTGAGAGTTTCTACCAATCGAATGTCCTGGTTTCACACACATACTGTTTCTGTCTTCTTTCCAAAAAGCTTTGAAAGAGATATAAGAATCATTCCTAGCATAACTGCAATTGAAATTTTCCAAATGATCTTAAAATCACCTCTGAACAGCTTAAATGTCAGAATCACCCACTTATGCTAAATTCACTCAATTTGATGCCGAGTCACACAATCCACAATTTGTAGAAAAGATAAAAATAAAAATTTTCCTCATCTGCCAGAGAAAAATTAAGCAATTCTTTCTCAACAATCCAATCACGTTTCAAATATTTTCCAAAAAATATACACTCGCACACACTCGTACACTCATCCATATGCCTTATTGTTTGCCTTTAGAATATTGTCCATTCTTTCAAAGCCTTTGTATTAACATAATTTGGTCTACAATAAAAATTGGTTTAGCATAACCAGGGCCACAAAAATGCCCAGAAAATAAATGCCTACCCACCTCCAAAGAAAAAAAAAAGTATCTGCTCCAACAGCAATTTGGTTTTCAAAATAAAAAGAAGCACAAAAAAACTCCTATTGGAACAACATTGACTTGTCGACACCACCGGGTGCCTAATCTCGATTGTTAGGCTATGATTACGAATAGGGTAGAGAAGCCGACATGCAGCTAAATCGAATGAGCCGGAATACACATGTTCATGTATATGGATATCGAATTTGAAAAGCCAGTAAAGGAGTCTTTTTCGCCACTACACTGCCGCCCGCTGCTTCCGATGCCTCCCAAAAGCTACGTGACTGAAACTTCAAATCAAAAATGTACGAAAATGTTCACTTTGAGTGGGGAATATCCTAGTCTCACCACTGATCTGAATCTGATGAAGGCATTTGCATCATGATTGTGAATGAAAGAGGCTATCTCTGTGATAAACTCTGTTAGGGAACTCGAAGCAGCATTACCAATATCCTCTGCTTGTCTAGAAAAAGAAGGCCTTCCCAAAAATTGACACACACACAAACACATACATTTACACAGACACTGCCTGGCTGACTTCGTTATTGATGGCCAGGAAAGTTGCCCACGAGAGCAGATTCCATAAGTGAATTAAGTTAAATTTTATTTATGAAATTGTTTATGACAATTACGGAGCTGGAAATTAATTGCTGCACATTCGTGCAGTGGCAGCAAAAGCCAGCAGGCGGCGGCACCCATATATAATCCTTAATGGCTATGACTCTAAGGGAACGGCTGAAACGAATTGCTGTGCGTGGCACATGGCGCGTATATTTGGTTATTATTACTTTTTTTTGTATTATTATTTTATTTCTGTTTTATCAAAGCTTCATTTGTGCAGAAAATACCCTGTTCTCTTTTTTTTTGTCGTTGTTTTTGTTCGAGTATCCCTCGAAACGCTGACGTGCGACCCCCAAAGGGAACAACTTTAGAGATGCAGAGTACCTACCTACTCTGGTATAAATTCATGCAATTAACATCGCTCTTTGAACGCTGGGTGTATTTCCAGTCACGAAGGCAAATTATTATTTTCATATTTTTTTGCATTTGAAAATTCAAAAGCAGGTCCAACGGGCTTCGCTAACTGTAATTGATAGCTTAATACAACCGCGGCCGGAACCAGACCAGGTGAATTACAAAATGACGGTACCGGCATGGAATTGCAATAATGGATGCGTAATTACCTCTTGCAGTGTGCATGCTTCGAATTCTTACTGCAAAAATGACTTTTACAAAGCAATTAGTAGAGGGGGATGAAATTTTTACCATTTTTCCTTTAATAAGAAAAAAACGACAGAATAAATCTACGTATGAAAAAAATGTGGTGTAGACGAGTGACTTTTAAAAACAAATCTGTCCCTGTGGAAGCAACGACATTTGATTCGATTTCAAATAGAGAAGTAACCTTTGATCCACTTCAAACCTTTTCCTTCAGGAAGAGAAGTAATGAAGTAAGGTAGCGTGTGGCATTTTCAAGCTAAGAGACATGTCGTGATGTTGTGTACGACATTTTTTTTTTTTTTGTTAAATAGATCAAATTTAGGCGGAATAAATCAACTGTCATTGAATACGCTATCTTCTTTAAGACTTCCCTACCTCTGGTACTTACTTACTTAGGTGGGCATTACAGTTCGGGGTGAACCTGGGCCTCAAGCAACATCCTTCTGTAACGACTTCGATTTCGGGCGAGCTCTCTCCAGTTTTACACTCTAAATCAGTTGAGGTCTTCATCCACTTGATTGCGCCACCTAAGACGAGGTCTTCCCCTTCCGTGATTTCCCTGCAATGTGCTTTTGAAAACCAGTCAATCCAGAGCGTTTGGGTCCATTCGCTCTACATGGCCCAACCATCGTCGCCTCGCGATGTGTACTCTTCTGGCTATGCCCATGTCGCGGTACAGCTCGTTTTTGTATCTTCTTCTCCAGACATTCTCTTCGCATACGAGACCAAAAATCATTCAGAGTATTTTTCTTTCAAAACGAGCAAGTTTTTCCTCATCCGCTTCCGATAAGGTCAATGCTTCCCCGCCGTAAAGCAGGACTGGGAAGATCAAGGTCTAATAAAGCGTTACCTTGGTTTTTCTGGAGAGGGTTTTGTTTCTCAATTGCCTTCTTAACCCAAAGAAGCAACGGTTGGCAAGAGTTATTCTCCGCTTGATCTCCGCACCGATGTTGTTTTCCGTGTCTATAGCGGATCCTAAGTAGACGAAGTCCTGTACTACCTTGAAGTTATGTCTGTCTATTGTGACGTTTTGTCCAATTCGTCGATGTTCTGTGTCATTGTTTGATGACAGGATATACTTTCGTTTTGCCCTCATTAACCATCAAACCCATTTTTGCCGCTTCTGTTTCAATACTCGCAAAAGCACCTATGACATCACGCTTTTTTTCTTCCTATTACGTCAATATTGTCTGCATAGGCGAGTAATTGTACAGACTTTTGAAAGATTGTTCCTCTGGTGTTGACGCTTGAGTTTCTTACAATCTGTTCAAGTATGATGTTGAAGAAATCGCATGACAGTTTGTCGCCTTGCCTAAAGCCATTACCGACCTTGACGGAGCAGCGTGAATTCTCGAAAATCATCCTGCATTGTCGTACAAGTTTTGCAGGAAACTAGACATGGCTCTGTACAGCTCGTCGCTATAAATACTGTCATAAGCGGCCTTGAAATCGATAAAGAGGTGGTGAATATCGATATTGTGTTCTCGGGTTTTTTCCAAGATCTGCCGTAATGTGAAAATTTGGTCTATTGTGGACTTCTCTGATCTAAAACCACATTGATAAGGACCTATCAAGTTGTTGACGTGGGGTTTCAGACGTTCACATATTACAGTAGACAAGATCTTATAAGCGACGTTAAGGAGGCTTATCCCTCTTTAATTGACGCAATTGTGAGGGTTTCCCTTCTTTAGGATCGGGCATACGATACTGAGGTTCCGTTCAACGGGCATGCTTTCTTCCGACCTATCATGCAGATCAGCTGGTGCATGCCCCTTTCCAACTGGTCTTCAGCTGCATTGAAAAGTTCGGCATCAAGGCCATCGGCACCTGCAGTCTTATTTGATTTAACTTCTTCTAGGTCAGGAGGACGGCATTCTTGATCATCGTCCAAGCTGAATGGGGCATTCTACTTTACATCGAAATTAGTGTCATCATCGCCATTAAACAGTCTGCAGAAGTGATCTTTCCAGATCCTCAGTAGCGACTGTGAATCTATAACTATGCTTCCTTGCTGGTCTTTACAGGCTTGAGTTCGGGGCTTGTCACCCTGGCAGGATCTTTTTACCATTTGGTTAAACTTCCGAGTTTCGTTCCTGAAATGGCACCTCTCAATTTCCTCAAACGAGCGCTTCTCATGCTGTTTCTTTTTCTTTTTGAGAAATTGGTGTTCTTCCCTTCTTTTCGCCTTGTAAATCTCGATATACTGATCGTAAGCAGCCATTTGTCGTGCTTTTTGTTTGGCTGCATTTGCCTACCTTCACTCTTCATCGAACCATGTGTTTCTTTTGGGGGACGAGTGAAACCCAGAAACTCAACCCTACCGACTATCACATTTTATTTACCATAATAACGTAGATAGTCTGTCATAAGATCAAATGCATTTCTCTTTTTCGAAGCTCCTAGTCGCCTCTCACTAACTTCGACTTTTATAAGCAAATCTATTTGACATTTTTCTTTTTTGGTTTCACCTTGCTCAAGTAGTTTTGAAGCAGTTCTCAAATACCCTAGTTTGCTTCAGTTGCTGGGACAGAAACTTCTTGCATCCAGTGCCCCTGTTCTGTAACTATCGCCTCGGCGATAAACCTTTTTTCCACAGTTTATCGCCTGCTTTTATCGAGGCGATAGTTACAGAACAGGGGCACAGATTCTCGATACAGGCCTTCGGTGGTTGTTACTTGAAACTGGGCGCAATGTTTCAACACTTCCACTTCCAGGCGAGTCTTTTCATCTCTTTTATCGTAGTGTCCCTTTAATAACTATCAAAGCCGTTTGATTTTTACTTGTGGCTTGGCTGTATTTTTTTGACCACCCACCAAAGTCTTTCTTTGTGATTGTCTCCTTGTTCCCACGTCATTATGCTCAGAACGATATGTCGTTCACTCCTATGAAAATTCAGTGACTAAATTTGGTTGAAAATAAACCACATAAAGTCCTTTAGATCGCTTACCACTGAATTCGCTACCAATGAACGGCATAAATGAAAGTTACAACTCGACGTGTTCTTTGGCTTGTGTCCTTTCAATTCTCTTTAGTGAATAAGCTCTTTCCTATCAAGTTCATTGTTAGCGTTGTTATAGGGTGGAGCCCACTGTATTAGAAACTACAACAGGTGGTGTTTGTTGTAGCTTCACGTATTTGGAATGATATGAACGGCTATCCGTTCGTTCAGACTAAAATACTTAATTTTCCCAGCAGTTGTTATTTGCTTGATTTCCTTCACAGCACATATACAAAATTCTATCAGCCGAAGACGGTAGGCTCGTTCGTTGAACTTTCTCCAGGGTTGACATAGGTTTTTTGACAACCCTATGAGTTATCAAAAAAAACCTGGGTTTTCCTGTCCTCAAAAAACACTCACTTTGACATTCAGGGCGGTTTTAGGTTTCTCAAAAAACGCTTTGGTGCGACCCCAGGGCGACCCTAGGACTTCAACGAACAAACCTGGTGTTTATAGAGTAAAGCCAGTCTTTTACCAGAGACTTCATAAATTAGGCTTCCAAATGGTATTCAACCTTTTTAAGTTTCTGTCAGCTCTGTAAGTGACAATTTGTCGAGTTTGATGACCATGGTATTTAACAGGATAAGGCTATGCGACTTTCATATGCACAAATGCACCTCCTATATCGACATCAGGGATGTCTTTGAGAAGGGTCTTTAAATCTAGTCAAAATACGCACATCTTTTAGTTTTTCTCACATTGATTTGACAAAATTCCACAATTTTATTGCATCACTAATAGATACAAGAAGCTTCGAAAGTTTTGAGGTTAAAGCAATGGCTTAAGAAGAAACCAAACGAAAATTTATGTAGAATGCGACAGTCAGTTTGTCTTGATGACGTTAACGACTGAGAATTCAAACCTTAAACCCTTTGAGTATGTCCATGTTATTCGATCATAACATTTCAGCTCATATCTATCAACTCATCGATCAAATGTTAGGGTATTGGAAAGAACACTTTGCACTCGAATAAACGTTCAGCCGTTCTAAAGCCATATACCGAACATCTCCTTTACCAATTTACATCAGCTCTTTGGCGTAAATTGAGAAATAGCGATAACAATGTGGCCCGCATGAAATTAACACATTGCCGGGCAGCAGGTCAATTGCGTGGTTTGGTCAAGCCAAGCCACCCCTGTGTGCATGAATGGCACATTGCATATTTCCTGGAATGATCATTGTTGAATGGCACAGCGTCTGAAGGCATACACTCATATACACATGAGTACGCTATACGTTCTTCGTACATACATCATCTAGTAAAACACTCCAAATGTTCCTATTAAAATGCCGAAACCAGATAATTAGTAGAGCTCTCATTTTAAACACGAACACGTACCCTGTCATCCTCATCGAACATGATATGGGGCTAGAGCTGGACTCTAGTTGGTATACTGGTGCTTGCGTGCTTGGTGTCTGGTGGTGGCTGCACATCAAATTACCCAAAATGAATTCAAGTGGTATCTTCAATGGGACTCACAATGTCCCAGATATGGTGGTTTTGTGTCCTCCATGATGTGCGTCAGACTCGCATAATTGAATGTGAACGAACCAACGAACCGATGAGCTCTCTATGCGTTACGTCGTCGTAGTCGTCGACATTGTCGTCCTTGTCACTGACGCTTCCCCAAAACTAGATTGCTGCTGCTGCTCGCCTCGTGTGTCTCCTCGGCGATAGCAGCTGGGCCAATTGTTATTGCCGTCTCGACTGGAATGCAATAGATAAAGTATAAATTGCATTTTCCACCACATGCTCACAAGCATAGACAATTTTAGCAGTATATGCTACTGCAAATGCTAACCATCAACGCCGTTCGCCTTTCGCCACCACCATTGCCAAAATGGCAACGTTGTCTAATTTACTTTGGATCCGATATACTGACGAACGGATAGACAATCCACTGTCACTCGCGATAGTGTTATTCAAAGGAATTTTTACAAAGCAATGGAAGAGTCAGAATTTTCTCTAGAAAACGTTGATACAAGTGATTAGTGATGTATGTATGTGTATGTGTATGCGAAAAGAGAACTTTTCTGAGAGCATAAGGCCACCGTAGAATGGGGCTTAAAATTTGACAGACAATTTAATCAGGGAACTTTATTGGGAAGCCTTCTTTTGATTTTGTTCTAAAATCGTTCTCAAATGAGTTTTAAACATTTCTTCTTCGGCTGTGAATTAAGGTTTTGGGTTTTTCGAACCATCCCTTGTGAGAGATTGGAATCGTCTGCTGTCAAACTTTCCATACAAACTTTCTTTTGAAATGTTTAGGAAGCAGAGCATTTACATAAAAAAATTAAACTTTTTAGCAAAATAGGCTCAGGAAAGATTTACTTTATTTCAAAAACATTTCTTAGCGTCAGTAAATACGTCGTTATTATGCTCACGCCATATCGCTCACTTCGATTCGCTGAGCAGCGTGTAATCGCTTCGTATTCATGAGTTGAATACGACGATGTATGAAAAAGGATTCAGAAATTGAATTTGAAAACTGCTCATATTTTTTTTTTTTTTTGTAAGTTCGAACAAAAGTGCAAAGTTTTATTGACAGTCGTCTGAGTTGGAAATTGGATGGCTGAACTGTACTGTTCGTACTAGTCTCGCTGAAGATGTAAGAATTGCTTTTGAAATGATCATCTTCGGATATAAAAAAAGAATTTTTACTGTTGCAAATATAATCAAGGAAATACTGTGAGACATTGGACGACAACAATCGCAAGAGATCGCCAAGTTCTTTTCCGATCGAGTCTCTTACAAGTTACAACCTCTTAAGAAGTCCTATGCCGCCAGCATCAAGTATAGAGAATCAATGGCAGCGCTGCCAATCAGCCATCAGAGATGCCGCCTCTGAAGTGCTGGGTTTCACACGGCCACCACAACGACGAATGCCGGAAAGCACATGCAGCTAAACAGCAAGCATACAAAGTGGCGCTGCACAAAAAGACTACAACTGCTTACGAGCTCTACAAGCAGAAGAGGAGAGACGAACACCGACTTCTTAGACGGAAAAAGAGAGAGCATGAGAAGCGCGCGATCCAGGAGATAGAAGGGTGCCACAGCAGGAATGAGGTTCGGATGTTTTACCAAAAGGTAAAAGCAACAACCTCGGGCTATAGGCCTCAAGCCGAAGCCTGCAAAGACGATCAAGGGAACATCGTGGTGGAACCGCAGTCAATGCTGAGGATATGGAAAGACCACTTCTCCAAGCTCTATAACGGCGATGATGAACCCAATTCCGCTGTTAGAGAGATAGAACCATTCTATTTAGGCGACGTAGACCAACAATTCCGCCAACCCGACCTGAACGAAGTGAAGACAGCAGTATCCAAGCTAAAGTTCAACAAAGCTGCTGGAGCTGATGGCCTCACTGCCGAATTGCTTAAAGCGGCAGGCGATGACCTGGTTAGGAGTATGCACCAGCTCATTTGCAAAATTTGGTCGGAAGAAAGCATGCCCGATGAATGGAAACTCAGCATTGTTTCCCCGGTCCTCAAGAAAGGAGACCCTCTGAACTGCGCCAACTACAGATGTATCAGTCTTCTTAACATCGCGTACAAGATCCTCTCTGCCGTATTGTGTGAGCGTCTGAAGCCATTCGTCAACAACTTGATAGGTCCTTATCAGTGCGGCCTTAGACCAGGAAAGTCCACCATAGACTAAATCTTCACACTACGACAGATCTTGGAAGAAACCCAGGAGCTTCAAATCGATACTTACCACCTTTTTATCGATTTTAAGGCCGCGTATGACAGCATCTATAGAGAGGAGTTATATAGAGCCATGTCTAGTTTTGGCATCCCTACCAAACTTGTCCGATTGTGTAGGATGACGATGGAGACCGCACGCTGCTCTATCAGGGTCGGAAAAGATCTCACCGATACATTCCATGTCAAAAAAGGTTTTAGGCAAGGCGATGCACTGTCATGCGACTTCTTCAACATCGTTCTTGAAAGAATAGTGCAAACTTCCCACGTCAGCACAAGAGGCACAATCTTTCAAAGATCCGTTCAATTGCTCGGATATGCCGACGATATTGACATAATTGGCAGAACGCAGCGAGATGTCAATGGCGCGTTTATGAGCATTGAGACGGAAGCGAAGAAGATGAATGTAGTGGTAAATGAGAACAAGACCAAGTATATGCTGTCATCAAGAAAGGACACCCAACACCGACGTCTTGGACAAACCGTGACGATAGACAGTTATAACTTTGAGGTAGTTAAGGACTTTGTCTACCTAGGCACCGCTATTAATTCAGACAACGACACCAGCGCTGAGATCAAACGAAGAATAACTCTTGCCAATCGCTGTTTCTTCGGACTAAGAAGGCAATTAAGTAGTAAAGTCCTCTACACTACGTTAAGAAAATATTTCGCCTACCTTCGAATACGCCGGATTACGTTCTCATGTTAGAAACAGGACTATCTCCTTGTTTACATTCTTGCACTCTTAGTTTTTCTACGTCACTAAGATTATTTATCTTTTTTCTTTGCATTCTATTTTCAATCACACTGTATGCATTTGGTAACTTTTCTGCTGTCAGCAATAAAACAGTTATTTGTCTTTGGGATAAAATTGTATTTTTTCGTTCGTGCATTATCAGCAATAATATCATTTAATTTGTATTGTTTTCATTCACACCTTTTTTATGTTCATTACTTGTCAGCAATAATTCTTTAATGTTCAATTCAGTAACGTCATTTGATATTCGAAACTATAAATTATTTTCTTTTGTTTTTGTTTTCTTATGCACATTTGTAAATATGTAGAGTAAGCAATTTTTAGGTATAAATATTAAGTCAATCAGAAATAAAGCATGATTTTGAAATAACCAACCAAGACTTTTACACGAACCTTCAAGTGAGTCTGCTTGAAACCTCTTCATTATCATCTCAAGGTGTTATAGTGTTGCACTGTAACCACCCTTGCTAATCATAGTGATACACTGTGATCTAGCCTACATCATTCGGTAGAAGCACCGATTGAACATTTGGTGACCCCGACGTGATTATTGCTTCCCTCACCAGCAGTAAGAAGCAATTTTCGCTACCAAACGCGTTGCCAAGGCTATAACATTGGCATTTTAATTGAACGTATCTTAAAGCGTTGCCAGGGCTAAAACACTGGCAAAACTGCAACATTGAAATCTGCTCAATTCATTGAACTCATTGAAGACTAAAACTTCAGAGAGAGATCCAGAGACGACGCGACGATCCAAAAATTTAAACTATGGAGGATGAACTGGATATCTACACAAAGGGTGCCAGGCAGAAGGTCATCACCGATGAATTGCTGCGTTTGCAATCCAACATTGCAAAGGACGGACCGGAAAGGAAAACAGCAGAATATGCAAGGAAGCGGTTGGTGTTGATTGAAGATCTTTGGAGTGAGTTCGAAAAGAATCACAATGACATCGAGGAGGGGGGAAAACACGATACACCATACTTCCAGGGCGACACAGCTGGGAAGGTCAAGCAACTCTACCAATCGCTAACACAATACCTTCTGTCCGTGATGAAGGCTGGGACATCGGAAAAACAAGCTGAAAAAGAATCAGCAAAGGAAAACGTGATGAGGGCTGGGACATCGGAAGGACAAGCTGAAAAGGTATTCGCAAGGGAACATTGTGAAGCTACTTCTCATTCGCTAACCTCAACACCGAACCAGGACATCGACACAACAAAGGTCTTTCGAAGGCAAAGGGCAATCCTGCAGTCATTGAAGCGATTGCTGGAAAACATAGAGGAGAGCGCAGAAGAGTATTCAAGCACGTGTTGCCGCCTAAAGATCGACCAAACAAAAGGCGTCTGGTCACAGATGGAGGAGGTTCATCAAAAAATTGCTGAGCTCCTAGAAGACCCAGAGAATGCAGGTTATGACATCGAAGAGTACTTCGCATTCGAGGACAGAGTCCAGAAAAATCTCCTCATGTTGTCAACCAAACTTGAAGGAGGCCGTCCTGATTCCCATCAAGCTGACACATTGAGGCAAACGGCAAAATTACCTAAAATAACCTTGCCAAGGTTTGACGGAAACTACCTGACCTGGAGGCAATACTGCGACTTGTTTACCGAATTGGTCCACAATCAAAAAATAGCCGATTGCCAAAAGTTGTTTTACCTAAAAACAACTCTGGAAGGTGAAGCAGAAAAACTGATACGCCACTTCCCCACCTCAGACGCCAACTACCACGCTGCTTGGAAGGTAGTTACTGAGCGGTTCGAAAACCCTCGGCTACTTGTTTCAGCACTTATCAATAAATTAATGGCGCAACCAACTTGTCATCAGGAAACAGCAAATCAAATAAAGGCATTGCACGACACTACAGTCGAATGCCTGCTGGGTCTTAAAAACCTAAAAATTGACATAGCAAACTGGGACCCACTCGTAATGAGTATTCTGATGAAAAAATTGGATCGGAATACTCTAACCCTTTGGGAGCAGTCCCTAAAACAGCCCAAGGAATTGCAGCCTTTGGATATATTTTTGAAGTTTTTGGAAACAAGGTTCCAGTCACTCGAAGCAATTGGAGGCAAGAGCAGCAAAAGAGACGAAGAAGAAAGAAGACGAGTCCATGGCTTCAAGGTGACAAGTTCTATAACCACCCAGAAGAAGGATTGCACATTGTGTAAGGCTCCACATCAATTATATGCGTGCCGTGCCTTCCTTGATCTAACACCATCGAACAGATTAAGTCACGTAAGAAACTGTTATACACCTAAATTTGGTTCCTTCACCTTTACCTACTATGCCAGTAAGCATAACTGTTATTATGCATATTATTGCTTTATCAATATTATGCATACTAACAGTTTCCGGCCGCACTTATTGCGACATGGCTAAGTAGGTCAAGCTGAATTCCAGAATGCAAGTTAAGCAATGCATTCTGGAGTTCAATCAAAAGTTCCAGCCAGGTCAACGGAAATATGGTGAGTCTATTGTTAACCACCGAAACGAGAGGTTGTGTGTCTTTTTAATTTACATTACATTTCATTACATTTCGATTACGTACGTTACATTTGGCGCAGCCGGTTCGCGAACCTTTAAAAAAAAAAAGTAATTTGTGTTTTTAAATTGAATAAAACACCTTATCGTACGTTGTCGTGATTGAAAAAGTGATTGGAAAAGTGAAGGAAAATACTCGTATTTTTGTGTGCAGTGCTCTGTGGATTCATTTAATTGTCGTCTACCTTTGGTTTTTTCTTAAACTTGGATAAAATAAGTTACACCAAAATCAACTTGCCAAAAGAAGAATTGGAAAGAAACTTGAAACATACTACTGATACTGTATATCTGAACAATTAAAAGTAGATACAAAGGGAGAAATACAGGTGAGTATACTTTAACGTATGTACCTATGTTTTATTTTTTAGATCATAAGTGACAAAGTTGTGTACCTATAAATTTTATTTATTTTTTTTTTCTCGGTTTAGTTTTTCAAGTCAAGTTCTTAGTCAAGTTTCGTTTCTTTCATTTGTTTTTCGTAGTAACTTTAGTTGAGGTGGTCGTTTGATTTTATTTGATTTAAAAAAGAAAAAAAAATTAGATCTGTTGGTTGGCGTTAGTTAATGGCCCGCACCCAAGTTGAAGCCCAACTTAACGATATAATAGAGGAGTTAGAGTATTTTAAAAAAGAAAAGAAAGAAAATCAACGACAATTAAAGTCGGTGAATGAATTTCTTTTCACAGAATTAAGGGATATTTTGAATCCTGAGGTTTACAAACTGGTAAGTTTTCAGCTAACGTCTCAGTGGGGTAAATTAACTAGAGTAGAATCGACTGACGAAATCGTTAACGAATACGTCAAAGCCGTTCACGCTCTAGTAGAAAACCACGCTAAAGAGGCAGAAGACCTTAGAAAACAGCTTAAAAAGAGCGAGTTTAGGCGTAAGGAAGCTGAAAAACAACTTCTGAAAACAACAGAAGAAGCTGACCAGGAAATAGACCAGCTCACTATTGAGTTAAACAAAAGTTTAACAACTCAAAGGGAGCTAAGGGAAAAAGGTAAATCATCACCTTATCCTGACAGTTCAAAACACCTTATTCCGTTGCTCACTCCTCAACATACTTCTACACCAAAATCGTCTCTGGAAAGAAACCTGGTCAACACAGGAGTTCAAACCACAGTTGTAGAAGTATTTAAATCAAATAAAATCACTCAGGTAGAAATAGAAGAAAATTGCGAAATGCCACTTGAGAGTATAAGCAAGGTAGTTTCAAGGTTAGTCCCCATATTCAACGGGGAGAGAAATCATGAACTTTCACAAAGAGTTCATGAATTCTTAAACGCATGCGATCTGGCTTTGAAAATGGTAAAGCCAGAAGAAGAGGGGATCTTAGTGTCTCTAATCTCAACCCGATTGCAAGGCGATGCGTTTGAGTTAATTCGTTCAAACAATGTGAACACAATAGAGGGTTTGGCAAAACTGTTTAAAGACAGTTATTTAGTGCCAAAAACTCTGGACAATGTGATGAACGAATTAAAACAATGCCATCAATTGTTAGGCGAAGATGTAAAAGCGTTCGCTAGACGTCTAGCGAAACTGAAAGCTACATCTGTTGAAATTATTGACTCAAGATATTCCGCAACTGAGTCAGTAGGCCTCAAAAAAGAAGTTGAAAACACGGTGTTGACAATTTTTAAAAAAGGGCTAGTCGATCAAGCTCTTCGACAGTTTATGCTGGGGAGCAAAAGCAAAGATCTCAACGAAATCTCTGAGGAAGCCTTGAAAACTTCCTTGCTACTACAGCCAAACTCGATGGGCTATATGGGAGTTGGAACAACACCAAACTTACCTTTTGATCGTATTAGCTCAATGTACCAAATTCCCGGTACTTTCCAACAAAATTACAATAGCCTGACTCAAGCATATCCATCTATGCCTTCCATGCCTCATCTTTTTAACAATTATACTACACTACCTCACAATTTACCTCAAGTGACACAAGACTACACATCTAAACCCGCACAACATCCTTCACACATCACACATAATGAAACACCTCAATACATCCAGAATTTTCAAGACCCTCCCCACTCCAGCAATAGACAGTCAACAAGGTCTGCAAATCCCATTAAAACCTGTGGATTCTGTGGCAAGAAAAATCACAGCTATGTTGATTGTAATATTCGTAAAAGAACGCCATACTGCGACACTTGCGAGGACTATGGGCATGCTCAAAACAGTTGTCCCCGCTCACAAATACGAGCTACTCAGACAATAAGTCAAAGGCCTAGAGTCAAATGCAAGTGGTGTTCTAGGGTGGGTCATGTGGAGGACGATTGTTTCTCTAAGAGAAATTACCTCAAAGACCAGTCGGGAAACGCCCTGGGGGCCAATTTGAATCACTAAATTGTGCCCCAGAAAATTCGCTCTCCACAAAATCAACAACGAAAAATAAAAAAAACAAAGCAAAAAAAAGCAATGTAGACGAAGTAAAGCCATTAGCGCCTGTATTAAACGATCGACAAAAAGAAAAAAGAACACAAAACATTGACTCGGAGGAGTTAAATTTCTTTACTTTTGAGTCGATTCGTAAAACGAAGCAGAAATCAAGGCCACTAGTTTCTGGGACAAAAATAAACCTAGGTCAGTTTGGTTTCTTATTTCTGATTTTCAATCTTCGTTTCGTTTGGAGTAAGTGCTATTCAAAGGTGAAATTCGTCTATAACTTTTTGAATGATTATTTTAAGTGTTTTGTTTTGAAGTGTTTCAACCAGTATGCTTTGCCGAAAAGTAAGAAAAAAATATTATATGCATTTAGGAATCTTCGTAAGCATGACGTGTTCGTCGAGCTGCCTATGTCAATGGCCAAGTCCGAAAAGGTACTTCTTCTGGTCGACACAGGAGCAGACTCGAGCTTACTAAAAAGAAGCTCATTAAAAAATGCTACCAATATAAATATAAATGAAACAAAGCAACTGGGTGGTGTTTTCGGTGGAGTAGGTATGACAAAAGGCACAATCAAAACTTCCTTATCATTCCCCAACAATAAGTTCTGTACTAAGTGGAACGTTGTCGATGGTTTAGATGAAATACCTGCTGACGGTATCCTAGGACGTGATATCCTATGGAATCAAACAATCATCGACGCTGTTTCAAAAAGAATAACATTATTTAATAGGAAAAGAGAAGTTATAATCGAATTACCTCTAAAGTGTTTACCTTCTAAAATATCTGCAATACAGGAAACACAAGAGAAGTTCAAAATAGGAGCTCGGACACAAACAGCTGTTAAGCTTTATATTCCCAACTCAAAATCAAATGAATTGCTAATACATTCACAAGAGATTGATTGCGGAATCTACTTGGGAAATGCAATAGTAAAAGCAAACAATAGACGTCCATGTTCCTATCATGAATTGTACCACACAAGACTACTGTTTGGACGGAAATTTTGTTCCAAAGCATTCGAATTTCAAAAACTTTAAAATTATTAACCAGAGTGCGGAAAACAGAATATTGGCTAATTTTCCAAGACAACAGCTTAGTGAACGGGTCAGTACTCTGATTAGTTCCTTAAAGTTAGATGAAAACCTGAATAGGGAAGAGAAGGAGTCAGTAGAAAAATTATGCTCCAAATTTAATGACGTTTTCTTACTGAAGGGTGATAACTTAAGCTTCACACCTGTCTTAGCACACAGTATACCCACTAAATCTGACCAAGGACCGATTAACACTAAGCAATATCGAACTCCGGAGATTCATAAGAAAGAAATTGAAAGACAAGTACAAGAGATGCTTGATCAAAACATAATTTCGGAAAGTAAATCTCCATGGAATTCACCATTGCTTATTGTACCTAAGAAATCCATTGAAGGTCAGAAAAGGTGGAGGGTCGTTGTGGATTTCAGAAAACTAAACGAAATAACGATAAAAGATGCTTTTCCCTTACCAAGAATCGAAGAAATTCTTGATCAATTGGGACACTGCCAATTTTTTACCACATTGGATTTGGCAAGTGGCTACCACCAGGTAATGATCGATCCGGCTGACAAGGCAAAAACCGCGTTTAGCACTAGCAAAGGGCATTACGAATTCAATAGAATGCCGTTTGGGCTAACCGGTGCCCCAGCAACATTCCAAAGGATCATGAATCACATCCTGACTGGTTTGCATGGCATCGATTGTTTTGTTTATTTGGATGATATTGTCGTGTATGGCAAAAATCTTGAACAACACAACGAAAAGCTTGCAAACGTTTTAGCTAAGTTAAGGCAACACAACCTGAAGTTAAATATTGAAAAATGTAATTTTCTTCGCCGTGAAGTAACGTATTTAGGACACGTGTGCTCTGAAAACGGAGCTACTCCAGACCCATCAAAAATTCAATGTGTCTCCAATTTTCCCACCCCAAAGACAGTAAAGCAGGTACAATCATTTTTGGGGCTTGCGAACTACTATAGAAAGTTCATACCCAATTTCTCTCAAATAGCCGCTCCAATCACGAAGCTATTGAGAAAAGGGGAGGTGTTCCAATGGTCCCCAGATTGCGAAAAATCATTTAGATTTCTTAAAAAAGCTATTTCCTCACCACCTATATTGATATATCCAGATTTTTCGTTGCCGTTTATCTTGACAACCGATGCGAGTAACGAAGCTTTGGGAGCCGTTTTGTCTCAGGGCAAAGTTAGTGAAGATAAACCTATAGCTTTTGCTAGTCGATCTTTAAATCAGGCCGAAAAAAATTACTCAACCATAGAAAAAGAATTGCTTGCCATAGTTTGGGCCTGTAAGCATTTCCGAACATACCTCCTTGGTCGTAATTTTACTATCTATACGGATCATCGCCCCCTGATTGGTGTTTTTAATGTTAAGGACCCAACAACAAGACTAGTTAGGTTCCATCATAAGCTGTCGGATTATGATTATAAGATAATGTATAAGGCGGGCAAAACAAACTGCAATGCGGATGCACTCAGTAGGATCCCAATAGATACACATCCAATACAAGCTGTACAAACTAGGAGCAAGGCAAAAATAAGTGAGAACAAAAAACCTCAAAAAAATAATATATTGGTTGTAACACGAGGGCAAAAACAAAGACAGTTCGAAGATAATATTCAAGCAAAAGCAACTGTGGCCCCTAAACAAAAAACAACCTCTAAGGACAAGTTGAACATAGAGAGTACAAAGGTACCTATAGAGGAAAAGAAGAACGACCATGCCATATCAGAACAAATTCCTGAAGGTGAAATAATAACTGATTTGTCCAAAACATCATGGAAAATCGGACCGTCTATAGGCATGGGAAGTCATGGTCAAATATATTCAGCGTGTAAGGCATCGAGTTCACCAAAGAATCCGTCCGACTATGAATATGTCGTCAAAATTGAACCACATGGCAACGGGACGTTGTTTGTTGAAATGCATTTTTGTATGCACAATGCTCGTTCTGAAGACATTACACAGTTCAAACAGCAGCGCGGACTTAAATCTTTTGGGATGCCTTATCTAGTTGGTAAGGGATCACACGACATTAACGATGTGAAACATCGCTTCGTTGTAATGCCACGTTATGGAGACGATATTTGGAAGCTTTTCTTGGAAAACGGAAGAAGGATTCCAGAACACACAATTTATCGTCTTGCCTTACAGATGTTGGATGTGTATGAGTACATCCACGGCCGAACGTATGTCCATGCCGATTTAAAAGGAGCCAACATCTTATTAGGCTATGGGAAAGGCGGTGCTTCCCAAGCATATTTGGTAGACTTTGGTTTAGCTAGTCACTACACCCAAAAGGATTTCAAGCCAGATCCAAAGAAAATGCACAATGGTACAATTGAATACACATCTAGAGATGCACATCTCGGAGTAGCAACAATGCGAGGAGACTTTGAGATCCTTGGGTATAATCTAATCGATTGGTCAGGCGTGAGGCTGCCTTGGGAACAAGAAAACGTCCTTAAGGTTCCCATTAAAGTCCAGAAGTCTAAGGAAACTTTTATGAGAGATGTAAGTACTGGTTTGGAAAAACTATACCCCAGAGGAGTGCCAAATCCAATAATGGAATTCATGAAATACGTCTCTGCTCTGGAATACAATGAGACACCAGACTATGAAAAATGCCGAAAGATATTTCAATCGGGACTTAAAGCTCTTAACGCTAACAATTCAGGAGACTTAGAATTCAATCTAAAGTCATCACAAGACTCTAAAAACAGGAAAGAAAATAATAACCAACTCAATGACAAAATAGTCACTGCCCCAAACAAAAGGGTTGTCACTTTAACGGATCCTGCTGATATTTTAACAGTTCTCCGTGATTTCCATGACTCTCCACTTGGCGGACATCAGGGAACATCAAAGACGTTAGCACGCATTCGCTGTCAGTTTCGATGGAAGAACATGCACAAAGACGTCGCAAGCTATATAAGGAACTGTGAAAAATGCCAAAAGAATAAATCTGGAAATCTAACGAAGATGCCAATGGAATTAACGGATACTCCATGTTCCCCTTTCGAAAAACTATATATGGACATGGTAGGGCCCCTTCCACTAACGCATTCCGGAAACAGGTATATTTTAACGTTCCAAGACGACTTGACTAAGTACATGGCTTGTGTAGCAATTCCGGATGCTGAAGCAGCCACTGTTGCTAGAGCCTTTTATGAGGAAATCATAACACGTTTTCTCATACCGAAAAAGCTCATAACGGATAATGGATCTAACTTTACTTCAAAACTGTTTTCTGAAACATGTAAACTTTTGAGAGTCAAGAAAATCCATATAACAGCCTACCATCCACAGGCCAATGGTTCACTAGAGCGAAGTCACAGACCCTTAGCGGAATATCTAAGGAGTTTTGTTGATAATGACAGCCAAAATTGGGACCAATGGCTTAGGCAGGCTATGCATGTCCATAATAATACTCAGCATACATCCACCAAACTGACACCACTTCACAGTTTGTTTGGCCTCGATTTTGTTATGCCTACAAATCTAAAAGGTAAAACTACTCCATTATATAATATCGAAGACTATCCGCAACAGTTAAGGTTTCAACTCCAAAGGTCGCATGAGATAGCTAGAAACAATCTAGAAAAAGCCAAAATAGCAGCGAAAAAACAGTATGACCGAAAGGTTAATCCCACGTCCTTTACAACAGGGCAAAAAGTGTTGCTTAGAAATCCTGTTCGAAAAAACAAGTTTTCACAAATTTGGTTAGGACCCTATGAGGTAGTTTCGGTTAGAGGTGACGTCAACACAACCATTAAAATGGGTAGAAAAACGAAGCGGGTTCACAACAACCAGCTAAAAGCTTTCCATCATTTATGATCTAATTTTAATGAGAATTTATTATCATCAATCCGTACAGTCTTATTAATTCTTTTTGTCTTTCCAGAATTTGAAGAAAAGGATTCACTAAAAGAAGCCCAAAGAACCAAAAAAAAAAAAAAAAAATATCTTAACCTAATTTAAACTGTAAAAAAAAGAGTGTTTCCTTATTTGCAACAACTTTTCAATAGTTGCATTAAAATTAAAATAAAATGTTTAATCTTAATATAAATTTAGTAGCAGTTGCGTTATTAGTTATAAGCATTTACCCCGGGCAGACGAATAGTGAACAGCCATTCAACGTCCAACAACTGAAGCTGACCTCACCAGTGGTGTTCGAAGCGGTGGAAAATGCTGTATTTTATAGTGATACGTGGACAATATTTACGAAGTTCACACCACTGGACTCCGGAATGGTTATTCAAATGGTGGAAAAGTGCGAACAAAAACTGGAAACCCTGTGCAGAAGCATTCCGGACGACGATTTCAAACGTTACTGTCAATTGATCGCTCAAGAGACTGAGACAAACATCGACAACTTACGACGAACTGCCTTTCGTATGAAACAACTTACACATGCTAAACGTCAAAAACGCGCACTGGAGTTCATAGGAGGATTTTCAAAATGGGCCTTCGGTACTATGGATAGCAAAGATGCTAGGAGCGTTTACCACCAGTTGGAAGTTCTCCACAAACAGGATGCGAGCTCGTTCGAATTAATGCACCGACAGTTAAGTGTCATGAAATCAAACTTCGACACGTTATCCAAACCCATTTCACAACTGACAGACGAAATCGAAAATATGGCTGTGAGCATGGGTAACCTTAGTGCCACTTTCCGAACGTACAGTCAAGTCACGAACAAGGAAATCGCGATGCTGAAAGCGACAAGTGAAGCGACTGCAATGACTTCAGTCATAACCACAAAAGTTTTAGAAGTCCAAAACCGACAATCCTTGGAACTTTCAATTTTGGATGACCTGTACCAAAATAAGATACATCCTTTGGTATTAGACGAGGGAAATATCACCGGACTATTGCGGAACATAACGAGTAAAGGAAGATTTTTGTTGGACAACCCCCTCATAATAAACCAAGTCGCCAAAACCTCGGTGTACCTTGACGGGGGAAATTTTATGGTAAAAATTATACTACCTTTACCCGAATATGTTCGGTACAAGGTCCAGAAAATATACCCCCTACCAACATCCTTTAACGAGAACTGGGACCTTGTGCTAGACACCAAGCATGAGTACATTGCCGAAGCAGAAAACCATGATCGTTTTGTCATCATGAGCGAAACAGAGTACGCACAATGTGCAATGGTATTGACAGGAGGTTCCCTCACCAGGACGGCTATTTGTCGGCATGAAAGACCCATCCTTACATCGGGATCTAATGAGTGTCTGGTAGAGCTTATACAGCACGCGCCATCATCTAAGAACTCTTGTAAATATGCTGCGATTCCCGCAACGGAGGCGATATTCCTTAAGATGACGTCCGCCAACGAATGGCTTTTCAAAGTTAAGGAAACGATGTCATTGAACGTGAAGTGTGAAACCCAAAATTACGCAGTAACACTGAGCGATTCGGGAATATTGCAAATGAAGCAGCCATGCGAAGCAATTGCAAAAGGGTTCAAACTGTTTTATGAATTTCGTGCTGAAGCAATAACTGAGTACAAACAGCCCATGGTAGACCACTCAGGACTCAAAGAAGCACTGTTGAGAAAAGTTAGCGTCTCGAAATCAGCACCTGTACCAGAGTTACTTCCGATAAAAATTGGCAATCATAAAAATTTTGCCAATATTTTAAATGAAGGGAAGAAGAGTATTGACGATTTAATTCAATCTTGGGACGGCCTGGAGGCAGAACGTAAAGCAGACAGCCAGGACTGGGAACTGAGTATTCATCGATATTCCATGATGTCCTTCGTTTCGTTAGTAGCAGTAGTAACCGCAGTAGTATTTTTGATCCGCTGTCTACGAAAAGGACCACCAACCATTCCGGCCCAACGAAAATATATAGCGAATTCCGAAGTGATAGAAATGCCAGCTTATCTACCAAAAAGAAGAGCGCCCGTAACACGACCACCACCACCACCAGTACAGACCGACAACAAAAGTTCAACAGTCTACGGAGTCACCTATGCTCGGGTGTAAGAAAAAAAAATATTCTTTTCAAAAAACTGTTATTTAATTTAAAATCGTAGAATTATATCAACTTAAATGTAAATTAACGTAAATACTTCCGAAAAAACAAAGCCCCATAAGTTAATAATTTCCTTAAAATCAGACAAGCAACACTAACTATGAACGCATATAAATCAATCCAATAAACATTTAATTTAAAAAAAAAAAAAAAAAAAAAATAGATCTATAAATATGTAATTATTTTTATTATTGAAATGATTAGTATGTACACATAACGCATATACTTACTACAAAGCAAGCAAAAATCATGTTCTGAATAAAAAAAAAAAATTTTTAAAATAAACATGTGAATATGACATCTTATGTAGATTTATAAGCAAATGCCTATTTTTCAGTGTTATATTTAAGCCAATATATATTGTATAAGATTTCGAGTTAATATACATAGCTAAACTAAAAAAAAAAAAAAAATATTATTTACACATAATCATACTACGTGAAATATTGTTAAGCTTTACTCACTATAAATGTATGTGTAATGTTTTGTCTGTGTGTTTAAGTTTCTAGTTTAATATTATTTGATTTGAATTAATAACGAATAGACATTGTGATTTAATCTGTTATTTTAGAATAAATTTAACATTTTAATGAATAAAAGAAGACAAACCTATTTCTGGAGACCTGGCTTGAACTATCCAACGGCGGAGGGATGTTATACACCTAAATTTGGTTCCTTCACCTTTACCTACTATGCCAGTAAGCATAACTGTTATTATGCATATTATTGCTTTATCAATATTATGCATACTAACAGTTTCCGGCCGCACTTATTGCGACATGGCTAAGTAGGTCAAGCTGAATTCCAGAATGCAAGTTAAGCAATGCATTCTGGAGTTCAATCAAAAGTTCCAGCCAGGTCAACGGAAATATGGTGAGTCTATTGTTAACCACCGAAACGAGAGGTTGTGTGTCTTTTTAATTTACATTACATTTCATTACATTTCGATTACGTACGTTACAAAACAACAAATTGTGTGTAAATTGTTTGAAGGATGGTCATACCTCCTATGATTGTCGTCACGGAAGCTGCTCAAAATGCTCAAAAAAACACAATACGTTGGTACATTTAACAAAGAGGGAGCTGCCGAACTCTAATAACCACAGTATTGGGCAACCAATTCAAGAATCCACCAACAAAAACACAACACTAGCAGCTGCAGGAATAAACAAGAAGGAGAGTTATGTATTTCTCAGCACAGTCATCGTGAACTTAGAGGGACAAGACGGTTCAACCATCAACTGCCGTGCGGTGTTGGACTCTGGGTCACAGATAAGTATCATCACAGAAAGAATGATACGAAGGCTTAAGATACCACTGTCTTTCAAGCCTATGATCATCCAAGGTGTCGGAAGCTGCAAAAGAGGTGCCCAGAAAAGGGCAAACATTAGTCTTAGGTCTAAAACTACCGATTTTACCGCCAGGCTTGAGGCCATAGTTTTGCCTCAAATCATATCACCTCAGCCAACACAAGCGTTCGATGTTTCAACGTGGAAAATTCCAGGAAATGTCAAACTAGCAGACTCTCAATTTAATAAGCCTGACCACATTGATCTCCTTATAGGAGCCGAGTTGTTCCATCAATTACTCTGCGTTGGGCAGATTAAACTTGGAAGCAATCTACCACTTCTACAAAACACATTATTGGGGTGGATAGTGACCGGAAGGGTGAAGGCTGGGTCAACAACAACTACAACATGTGGAATATTCGCTGAAGAATCTTCTCTCGAAAATGCAATTACCAAGTTCTGGCAAACCGAAGAACTCCCGTGCTCCAACTCAAAGCGAACCATCGCAGAAGAGAAATGTGAAGAATATTTCAATCAGTCAACATCAAGAAATACGAGCGGAAGATTCATTGTCAGCTTACCCTTCGCTGACGATCCAACTAAATTAGGGTCATCAAGTGACATAGCTCTCAATCGATTTCATGCCTTGGAGCGCAGGCTGAACCGTCATCCAGAATTACAGAAACAGTACACTGAATTTATGAACGAGTACATCCAGCTGGGGCACATGACGGAAATAGATTTCAAAACAGTGTCTACACCACACTACTTCTTGCCTCATCATTGTGTTCTTAAACCAGACAGTAGCAGCACAAAACTAAGAGTGGTATTTGACGCCTCTGCAAAGACATCATCTAATACTTCGTTAAATGACATCTTGTATGCCGGACCAACAATCCAAGATGACCTGTTTACGATTCTATTACGTTATAGATTGCCCCGATTTGTAATCAAGGCTGACATTCAAAAGATGTATCGCCAAATTCTCGTACGTGAAGAAGACCTACACTTCCAACTTATATGGTGGCGCTCCCATCAGAATCAACCAATCAAATGTTATAAGCTTCAAACTGTCACATATGGAACTACGTCAGCTCCTTATCTTGCGACAAGGTGCCTCCAAGCATTGGCTAAAGAATACAATACGAAGTACCCCCTAGGCTCACAAGTATTGCAGAAGGACTTCTATGTTGATGACGTCATGACAGGGGCTGATAGCATGATCGAAGCAAAGGAAATTCAGACTCAATTGTCAGCATTGCTGCGCGAGGGAGGGTTCCAGTTAAAAAAATGGTGCTCCAACAAACAACAATTGCTCGCAAACGTCCCATTAGAAGACCAAGAGATTTCACTCAGCGACGATCGTAACGAAAGCAGTGTCAAAACCCTTGGGTTAATGTGGCGACCAAAATCCGACATATTTTGCATTAAAACAAATTATCGAACATCAAAAAGATTTACCAAAAGATCTGTGGCCTCAGATATAGCACGTCTTTTTGACCCTCTCGGCATAGTCGCTCCAGTGGTAGTTGTCGCAAAACTTTTCCTTCAAGAACTGTGGGAGCTTAAATACGACTGGGATGCTGCCTTACCAGAAGAAATGCACACCAGATGGGATAAATACTACAAAGGTCTCCGAGAACTAGATACATTCCAAATTCCTAGACACGTCTTCAGTCATCACATTCCATCATCAGTGCAAATCCATACATTTGCAGACGCATCAGAAAGGGCCTACGGAGCTGCTGTATTCATCAGATCCCTCAATAAAGAAGGTACAGTCATAGTGCGGCTGTTATGCTCAAAATCTCGAGTCGCACCAACTACCAAAACAGCATCAGGTATGAGATCAATGACAATACCTCGTCTAGAATTGTGTGCGGCACTGTTAGCTGCCGAACTATCACAACGAGTAAAGGGAGACCTAAACTTGGGCAATACTAGTAGCTTTCTGTGGTCTGACTCTCAAATTGTATTGAGTTGGATCAATTCAAGTGCAGACTCCTTTCAGACTTTTGTTGGACGTCGAGTGGCCAAGATCCAATCACACACGAGCGCTGATAATTGGAGATATGTAAGATCATCAGAAAATCCGGCAGATGTCTTATCAAGAGGCATATCCCCAGAAAAATTGCAGGATCATACATTATGGAAATTTGGTCCTCGGTTTTTACATGGTTCAGAAGCAATTTGGCCACCACCATTTAAAAACAGTAAAACGTGGTCAGATGAAAGGAAGAACGCTGCCTTGGTAACCAGTAAAGTTGACACTCAAAAACACGATATTTTCGAAGGAATCAGACATTCCAATTCCTTCCCTAAGCTCAAGACAATAATGGCATACTGCTTTCGATTTACAAGTCTCGTCAAGTCAGGTAAATTAAAGGAGTCGCTAAATTCAGTGAGGCAGAACCAAAAAAGGAACAAATCTGCATGGCCAATAACAACTTCAGAACTAGAGACTTCTTTGCAATTCCTCGTCAAGGAAATTCAATTCCACGGCTTTTATAAAGACATTTGTTTCCTCAAGGCAAATAAGGAGCTGGAAAAGGATAGTCCACTGAAGGGCCTAGCTGTATTTTTAGACGCGGACGATATTCTACGTGTTGGAGGTAGACTTCAAGAGTCATCATTATCTTACGATAGCAAGCATCCGATCCTGTTACCATATTCACATCCATACGTTGAAATGATCATGACAGACTTGCACATTCAAAACAATCATATTGGGCCTCAAGGTCTTCTAGCAATCACGAGACAGCGATTTTGGCCGATAAAGGGCAAAAACATTGCACGTTCCATCACTCAACATTGCACTTTTTGCATCAGAGCAAAACCACATATGTATTCCCAGATGATGGGAAATTTGCCAGGCACAAGAGTGCAACCAGCACGTCCTTTCATTAATACTGGTGTGGACTTTTGCGGCCCATTATGGGTTCACTACCGCACAAGAGGAAGTCGTCCACAAAAATGCTATCTATCAATGTTTTGCTGCTTCGCGACAAAGGCTGTCCATATCGAAGTTGTTAGCGACTTGACAACTGAAGCTTTTTTGGGAGCCTTACGAAGATTTATGAGTCGGCGTGGACACGTAAAAAATCTGTATTGCGATAATGCCACGAATTTCGTTGGCGCCAAAAATCAACTAGAAGAACTAAAAACAAATATATACTCAGCACAGGCGCAAAATAAAATCGCAACTTCGTGCAGTTCAAAGGGTATTGATTTCCACTTTATTCCTCCCCGAGCACCACATTTCGGAGGATTGTGGGAGGCCGCAGTCAAGTCCGCCAAACGTCTTTTACAATGCAAATTGGCTAACGCTTCACTAACCTACGAAGAACTTTGCACAATCACAGCAGAAGTTGAAGCGATTCTTAATTCACGACCCTTGACAGCAATGTCCAACGATCCAAGTGATCTGAATGCATTAACACCTAGTCATTTTCTGATTGGGGAGTCACTAAGGGCAACCATTGATACCAAGGCTGAACCAGTACGTGGGAGCCTACTGACTAGGTGGAAATTAGTAGCACACATAAAACGAGAATTCTGGAATCGATGGTCTCTGGAATACCTTAACGAGCTTCAATATCGAACAAAGTGGAAAAAACAATCAAACAATATCAAAATTGGTACCATTGTTATCATGAAAGAAGACAATACGCCAACAATGAAATGGCCACTTGGCAGAATCGAGCATATCCACGTCGGAAGGGACGGCTTGGTACGTGTCGCTGACGTGCGAACTAAATCTGGCATGTTGAGGCGCCCCATACATAAGCTTGCCCCCCTCATAGAAAATGATGAAGTCGAGTTGAATCCGCCATCAACAGATCGAAAACGGAGAAGCGATAGATCCACTCCTGATGAAACAACAACGTCAAAGGCAGCGAGAAATTCTACAAATCTTAATCCGCTTACTACGATGCTTTTGATTGGTCTTCTTTTACCAGCAGTATTGACAAGTGACATTGAAGTAACAACTTTCAACAACACTTCACCAGGAATGCATTTTCACCGACACGGAACAATCAGCCTGATTCATAACAAATGGAACATCATAGTATTCTACAACCTCGAGCCTTACCGAATGGAATTTGAAGCTTTGGAAAATACAACTACAATACTTAACCACATTTGTAAAAAACTATCCGGTAACGAACTGTGTCTTCAAATGGTTCACCAGTTTCAAGTCATCAAAAACGAGCTCAATGAAGACAACCTGATCGGAACTACCAAATTATCTATAAGAAGGAGACGAGGCGCCGTCGATGTTGTTGGAAATATAGCAAACTCACTTTTTGGAGTCCTCGACTCTAAATATGCTGAAGATATATCTCAAAAATTTAAAGGCATCGAATTAAACGAAGACCATCTTATGAGACTACTAAAAAATCATACCTCCATCGTAGATTCCACTATCAACATTGTCAGATTGAGTCAAGAAGATTCAATCAAAAGAAAACAAGCACTTGACCAACAACTTAGTCAATTGTTCAACAGTTTAAGCAATGTCACTGAAGAATTGTACCAAACTAAAATGAAGGAATTATTTTTATCATGGTGCACGCATGCAACACTAGTTATCATCAACATTCAGAGAATGCAGACAGCTATAGCAGACGTTCTGACTGACACGCACCGTGGACGAGTAAATCATCTTTTAATCACTCATCAACAACTCGTAACCGAAGTAGCAAAAATAAGAAATCATCTTCCTCCAGGTCTTCGCATCGCCGTAGAACCCGATCAAATTTTACAACTCTACAACCTAATGAATGTGGAGGGTCACATCAGTTCAAATTACATAACTTTCAAAATAGAAGTACCATTACTCAGCTTAGAGGAATTTTCAATTTACAAGCTTATTCCCATTCCGGCACCAGCTAATAATACTTACATGATTATTCAACCCTCAACTGACATGCTAGCAGTAAGTGCTCATCATGACCAATATTATCCAATCACTGAAGGTGAACTTTCAAAATGTTCAACGCTCAATGGAAATCATCATTTATGTATGCAAACTCACCCGGTGTATCAATCTGGAACCAATTTGAGTATGTGCGAGATGAATTTACTCAACAATAACTCAGAGATTTCCACCTGTGAACTGAAATTTGTCAAGGCGGAATCAGTATGGACGAAACTTCCTGACACAAATCAATGGATATTTTCATTAAACAAAGAAGCTGTGCTTAATGTTGTTTGTAATCATCAAACCTCATTTTTAGCATTGAAAGGAAGTGGGCTATTGAAACTTCAGCCCAATTGCGTAGCCAAAGACAAGCACTTAACACTTCAAGGCCAACAAATTTATTCATCAACGGTTCAAGCCTCATACACCAGGATTACTAACAATAATATACACAGTGAAGACGTAATTCGCCTAGCCTCTCCTCAGTACAACATGTTTAACCTCAGTTCATTCAGTCTTGAGCTAAATAAACTTCGAGAACAAATTAAACTTCAACAGCTTGAGCTTCCTACTACAATCAGTCTTTATAACACTCCTCATGTTGTTTCGAGTTCAGTTGGATTAATTATCATTTTCATAGCACTTATCTTCCTTATTTACAAGAAAATAAAGGGACGACAGAAGCCCCCTCATCCAGTTCCGTCTCCGCGGACAACCAACTCATCAAGTTGTACCATATCCATCTAGAAACTAACCTTCTGATGAAGCCTGGGATCATCAGCGCGGGGCAGGATGTTTACATTCTTGCACTCTTAGTTTTTCTACGTCACTAAGATTATTTATCTTTTTTCTTTGCATTCTATTTTCAATCACACTGTATGCATTTGGTAACTTTTCTGCTGTCAGCAATAAAACAGTTATTTGTCTTTGGGATAAAATTGTATTTTTTCGTTCGTGCATTATCAGCAATAATATCATTTAATTTGTATTGTTTTCATTCACACCTTTTTTATGTTCATTACTTGTCAGCAATAATTCTTTAATGTTCAATTCAGTAACGTCATTTGATATTCGAAACTATAAATTATTTTCTTTTGTTTTTGTTTTCTTATGCACATTTGTAAATATGTAGAGTAAGCAATTTTTAGGTATAAATATTAAGTCAATCAGAAATAAAGCATGATTTTGAAATAACCAACCAAGACTTTTACACGAACCTTCAAGTGAGTCTGCTTGAAACCTCTTCATTATCATCTCAAGGTGTTATAGTGTTGCACTGTAACCACCCTTGCTAATCATAGTGATACACTGTGATCTAGCCTACATCATTCGGTAGAAGCACCGATTGAACACTCCTCTTTTCATCAAAACATTGAAACTGCAAGCTGACTATCTTCTGAATGTCATCAAGATGCCTGAGTCCCGTTTGGTTAGGAAGGTGGTTCTTAAAGCTATTCAGGAGAATAAAAGCTTTTGCAGAGAGTGGTCAAGACTAGCGGAAAGTTGTAATCTCAATTTTACTATAAACATTGAAAACATATCGAATTGTAAAGCCATCCTGTACGAAGTAATATCGAAGATGGACGAAAAGTTTAGAGCCGAATATGTGCAAGAAGCTTCAAATTCCCTATATAGGCGAATATACAGCAGGCTAAACCATAATCTGGAAGACAGAAACTATTTCCGTGACGAGAATAGTATAAGCGCAATCTCGACAATGACCAGACTTCGCAGTGAATTACTAAACCTTAACTTCATACCACACAGACCAGATTTACCGTTGGAGTGCAGTATCTGTAACTTAAGGGAAAGGGAAGACATTTTTCATTTCGTAGGGAAGTGTCCAACTCTAAAGCGGGAAATACACGATACAATTATCGTACCGATAATCGTACATCGCATGGTAGATTGTATCGTGTGTGTGCATGAAGTGAACCGCTGTACCGATGTCGCAGTGTCGAATGCCTTGAACTCAAAACCAAACTCGATCGTATGCGATCCAAGTCGCATACGATAATTGTATCGTGTATTCCCCGCTTAAGAGAATCCAGAAGAAGTATCCTTGGAAGTGACTTTTTGTCTGAAGAAGAAGTTCTTACAGAACTAAATGAGATGAATGTAGGCAAATTGTATAAGTATTGCAAAATCGCCCTAAGGTACAGAGAAAGAATAATTAATGAAGACTTCTGAACTAATTTTTATTTGTATACACGTATATTTTTCCTTTGAATCAAATCATATTGTGATAACATAGCTAAATATTTCAAAATATAACTTTTATGTCAATCTGGCAGACGGCAAAAAATGCCATGTCATAGTGAATTTGTAAAAACACTTATTGTAAAAAAAATCTAATTGTTAATTTAATAAAATTTGTATCTATCTAATTGTTGTATTGTAGTAAAGTCCTCTCTCGAGCAACTAAAGTGTCCCTGTATAAGACACTTATCATCCCTGTTCTTATATATGGCCCAGAGGCATGGACCTTGTCAAAGGCAGACGAGAACGCTTCGAGAGAAAAATTCTTCGGGTGATTTTTGGTCCCGTCTGCATAGATGGAGAGTGGAGAAGAAGATTTAACGACGAATTGTACACCGAAAGAAAAAACCTTGGTTGATTCAAACATGTTTCATTGTTAATCAACAATTCATCTAAAGTTGTGAAATTAACCAAGTCTCGTGATGAATTCAAATAAGAAGGCATTTTCGAATCAAGTATGCTGCCGTGATCAATTTTTTTTGTGGTAAGTATCATAAAAATGTTTAAATGAAGTATGTTCGTAGTTGATTTAAATATTTTCTAATTTTTAACCAACAACGTGATTGTTGATTTCATACTTGATCAACAACAAACATATTTAACTAACAATGAAGGCTGAAATTACAAAAACTATCACGTTTGTGATTGAAATACCAAATACACTGTTGAACTATCACCAATATGTTTGATCAACAATGTTCATACTTCTTTAATCAATAAGGAATAGTTAAAGTATCAGTAACATTTTGAATTCCAATATTTTTCATACTTAAGCCCACAGAAAACGTGAAGTCGCATAACGGAACTTCAATTCATTATGATAAGTTTCGTGACCATTTTATCTTAAGGGATAATTAATTATTCTTTATTGTTGATCAAGTATGTTCGTGAGAACTCAGCCACGTTTTTATTTGCTCAAATGTATAGGTCAAACTTCAATTCAGGCATTTATCATAGAAATTTTACATTAAAACTGTTGAGCAAATAAAAACGTGGCTGAATTCTCACGAACATACTTGATCAACAATGTTCATATTTTACCAACAATTCAGAATTGTTGACGAAACACAAACGTTGTTAAAGTACCATGGACATGTATGTTTCTAGTATCACAACCGTTGTTAGCTAACAATGAAATTGAAAATGACGTTGTTGATTTGAGCAATGAAAATTGTAGCATTTAAATAAATAAAATGAAAATGCCAGCTTGTTCAATTTAAGTATGTTCGTGCTTGACGCAAAAACAAACAAGCTTCATGTTTGATTTTACCAAGGTTTTTCTTTCGGTGTACGGGCTGTACAGCGACACTGACCTTGTCAAACGAGTGAAGGTCCAGCGGCTTAGATGGCTGGGTCATGTAGAGCGAATGGCCACCAACGCTCCGGCCCGGAAAGTCTTCGAATCCAATGCCGAGGGACGGCGCAATAGAGGAAGACCGCGACTCAGGTGACGCACGCAAGTAGGAGAGGACCTCAACCAACTTGGCGTGCAAAACTGGAGGCAGCTAGCTAGGGACCGAGCTGGCTGGAGAAGCATGTTGGTTGAGGCCCTAGTCTAACCCGGACTGTAGCGCCACCTTAAATAAGTAATTAAGTAAGTTCCCGTGATCTTTACGATCTTTCCAGCATTGTCTTTTAAGAAATTTATTTCTTTTTTAGATTTTGCATTTTGAATCAGATTTACAACTCCTGGGGTAAAAAAACAAAACAGTAACAAATTTTATTTGTTATTGTTTAATCTATCATCATTTATTTGCTTATATGGTTAAGTATCTCATTAGTTAGCTCCGAAATCGACTTTTCACACAGCCATTTCCGATTGCCAATATTTATTGGAAAATGTTTATTGGAATGATTCTAAGTTCCCGTTTACGTTCCCATTGACGTAGGCAGATAGGGATTAAATATATAGCCTATGTCCTTCTTCAAGTTCTAGACCATCTCTGTATAAAATTTCATTTAAATTGGTTCAGTAGCTCGGGTGGCAGATGGTAACATAGAAAGACGGACAGACAGATCTACTTTCGTTATGTTACTGGGGGATAGATAGAATCTTTCTGAAGTGAATAAGACGAACCCCGACTTTCTCAATCTACATCACCTACTTCGGCTCCCCAAAAAAAAAAATTATTAATATCTCTCATTACGATCTTACAAAGTTCTTAAATCAAAGGGAAGAAACAAAAGCTCATGACTTAAGACTTAAGTACTGAAATCAGAATATATCTCTGTTAATGCACTATGAGAGGTTTCATTCAGTAAGGTTACGCTTCATCAAAATAATTAACAACATGAGCAATCCTCAGAACTGCAAATTTTTTGTAAAATTAATCTAACATGCAGCTGCATCACCGTCAGTCAGTGCACCAGAAGCATTTGTGTTGTCAAAAATAGTTAACACTCATAAATAAATTGCCCCGATAGTGGACCTTATATAAATTGTTGCCTTAATAGCGTTTGTGCCAAGGACCGAACCCCAGGCACTTTTCTCATTTGTTGACTACATAGACGGTATGCGATGACATAAAACTATATCCTATCCTAGAGCCTTGCCATACCAGAGCAACCCAAATTCGCAGTTGATTCACATGCAAACGAAGTGTGAATTGTAATTTCGAACGAGGTGACGAGGGACCCCATTATATACACAGGCTCTCTGTCTTCCGAAGTTTCATTAAGAACCTGGCATTTGGGAATAGCAGCAACACGTGAACAGGATGCCACCCAATAACTGCATATAAATTTCTGCCAAAAACATATTTGGAATTCGGGTAGAGCGAGGTATAGAATGGTGCGGTGGTCTCGAAAATTAACTGTCATGTTGCATTACGCCATCATCGCACATATAGAAAAGAATCTCTCATATGCACGAGGCAAAGGCATCACATTCGCTCACATTCAACTAAAGGGTAGATGAATTTCGTTATGGAAAATAATGACAACGACTAAAAAGGAAGTGATTATGATTTATTGGAACTTTTTGTGACATACGCTGCTTTGTGAGTTATGTATACATAACATGATTGTGTGCTCGAGTGCGTTGATAGATAATAATTTGCGAGGCAAAGATAATTTCATAGCTAAAAGAGGCTTCCACTTAAATTTAAGCCGGAAATTGACCATTGACGGGAATGAAAATCAAATTGAAGCAAATGTTCACGTAATCCTTTCTAGTGGATTCTTCGTGGAGCTTAAACTGGAGGCTTTAATTTTTGGGAAGTCATGAATGGAAAATTTTATAGCAGAGTAGATGTGTGGGTTGGGCTTAGCTTATCCTTTTGAACAATAAAACGAGAAGTGACTTTTTCGCTTTTAAACAAATCAAACCAAAGTCATATTTAAAAATCCTAGCCAACAACTTTAGTACAATAACAAAAAAAGTGGAGTAGGAAAGTAAAAAAAAAGCTGTTTTAAAAAATAATTTTGTATGCATACAGGGTCGTATTTAGAGGTTTGGATGCCTAGCGCCAGAATATGAGTGAAGGTCCCTTGGGCCCAAATTTTTTATTTATTTAAAGAAAATATCATATAGATAGGTAGATAGATAGATAGATAATGCGATTTATTTACTGTATCTATTATTACAAAATATTCCAAAAAGACAAAACAATCGTCAAAGCTTGGCTATGCGCCGTCTGCCCGATTAACATCATTTAGATATGTAGATAAATATTGTGATATTATGTACATTTTTAAAAAATCTACTTGGAAGTTTTTATTTATTTGTTTTTGTTTTTTTTTTCCTTTTTTTGTATTTGCACTTAATTTAGTTTTATTACTAAAAGGTTTCATTAGTTATTTGATTTCTGTATAACATTGCGATTTTATAGAATTTGTACAATTGGTTGTTATTTCTTTCGCAGTTTAGAATGGCTAAGACTTCTTGTTCTGGTATGTAGTTGGTGTTAAAAATATCTCGTCTGATTTTACACAGAATAGGACATTTTCCTAGGAAGTGCAAAACATCCTCACGTTCGTGTTGGTTAAAAGACTGCAATAAATTGATATGAGGTCTGAAGTGAAGACTAATCAGCTCACCTCTCATTTTAAAGATGGTTGAAATTAAATTGAGATCGTTTTCGGGGCGGAAATAGTTTGCATCACAAAGATTATGGTTGAGCCGGCTGTGTAGATAGAAGATGAAGCTTCGTTTATGAACTCAGACCTTAGCTGTTCATCCGTCATGGAAATCATTTCAAGAAGCTGTTTTCTATTTCGATTTTCGTTTCCATCAAATAATCTAAGACTTAAGTGGCATCTGTTTGCAAGCTCCTCCTACTTCTTATACCAATGATATCGTTTTCGAATTGATTGAAGTGCCAACATTTTTGGATACCTTTCCTCTGGCATATTCAGAACCCTTACGATGTATTCGGCATGCAAAGTTAATGTTTTTATGAAAAGTGGTGACAATCCTGTTTCAGTTGGAATCATGTAGTTCGGTGTTGTTTTTGGAAGTCGGAAACATCTTTTAATAAAATACCGCAATAGTTTTTCAACTGCTTCGTATTTTACGAAACCCCAAGCTTGAGCTGCATACAACATTATAGATTCTGCTACTGAGACAAAAACATTGTATTTCACAATGACTAACAGCTTTGTTCTTGGAGTGCGAAACTGGAGAGAGCTCGCCCGAAATCGAAATCGTTATAGAAGGATGTTGGTTGAGGCCCAGGTTCACCACGAACTGTAATGCCCACCTAAGTAGGTAAGTAAGTAAGTAAGTAATAGCTTTGTTCGAAAAACATTTATTTCAAGTGGCGTTGATTGCACTCTTGGCTTTCATCAGCTTATCCTTTAGATGAGTTTCCATGTTGAGATTACTGGTAATAATCACTCCCAGATATTTGTAGGACTTCACGATTTCGATCTCTTCTCCGTTGAAATGCCATTTTTCATCCCTCGCGTTTCGTCCTGAGCCTTTTCTAAAGATCATCACCTTAGATTTTTCCAGATGGACTATTAAATTCCACAATTTGCAGTACGTTCCAAGTCTGTTGATCATTAGTTGTAGCGATTGGGGTGTATAGGCAAATAACGCCACGTCGGCGTCGCGTCGTCTGCAAACAGGAGAGCTTTGATGACTTTTCTCGATACCTCTATTCCGCAGGGAAGAAATTCGATGAGGTCGTTAATAAACAACGCAAAGAAACTCGGACTCAGTGTGCAGCCTTGTTTTACACCCATTTTACATTTAAACCAATCCCACCAATGTACATATCTAATAAAAACAAATTGTTAAAATTTTTGAAAAATTGCTACTCAGGCAGACGACTTTTATGTCATGCCTCTATATTATTCAATGTTCCTCAATGATGTAAAATTGTAACTAGTTATCTATATATATAAAAATCAATTTGTGTTCGTTAGTCTGACTAAAACTCGAGAACGGCTGAACGGAATTATCTTATCTTGGTCTTGAAATGTTCGTGTAGGCCAAGGGAAGGTTTAAAAGTTAAGTAATTATGAAAAAAAGGAATTGGAATATGGTAAAAGTAACAATTTCTTTATTCTTAACTGTAATGAATAAAAAATTTAATTCAAACAATACTTTTGTTTTTTATTTTAATCATTTTTGACAACAAAAAATTAAATTAATAAAAGCAAATAATAAGATTATTTGATTGTTATGTTTTTGAAAATTATTTGAAATTTTTGACTGGTAAGAATTTAATTTATTGCCCATAAGTACAATAGACTATACTTCATCGCAAAGCGTGGATTGCTACATGCGCACATTTTACTCTGGTTAGTGGACAAAATTAGGCCGGATGAGAATGATTCCATAATTTCAGCTGAAATTCCAGATGAAACAGTTGACCCAAAATTGCATACAGTAGTTACCAAACACATGATACATGGACCCTGCGGACTCTTCAACTACAATTCACCCTGTATGGTCGACGGCAAGTGTTCCAAGCGATACCCGATACCCAAGAAACCTGCTTGCTGAAACTATAACGGGAAATGATGGATACCCATATGCGGACAATGGGCGATCGGTAATTCTCAAGGTAAGAGGACAAAATGTTGATGTAGACAATCGTTGGATTGTGCCATACTCGCCAATATTGTCCAAAGCTTTTGAGACTCATATCAATGTGGAATATTGTAACTCTGTGAAGTCGATAAAGTACATATGTAAATATGTTAAAAAAGGTAGCGATACACTGTTAAAAATTTTGATATACTTTTTAATACAGCCCTTGTATTACAGCTGTATGGAATACAGTCAAAATTAGTTTTTAATATTTCCCAAATATTAACTTTATTTTTAATTATTTTGAATTACATTTTAATATTTCGTTATTAGGCTTACAATTTGTAATACAAAACCGATTAAAATGTAATCAACAGGATTAAAAAACAATATTTTAGTATTCAAATCTAATCATTCAGACCTTTTTTAAGATTGTAGGCCAATTTGCAATTTAAATTTAATACCATAATTCTTAGCTTTCAACTTCTTCTTTATTACAATTCAATGATCAGAGGTTATTTTATTCCATTTGCTATGTCAATGTACGAATATCCAGTATTACATTGGATTCAAAAGTTTGGTGGTACCCGCGTGGTGTGATGGTTAGCATGTCCGCTTGTCAATCCAGAGGTTCGCGGTTCGAATCCCAGCAGAGGCAAAAATGTTTTTCAACGAGTATCGCCTTCGGTGTGCAATAGGCAGTTGGTTAGTAAATTCATTGCCATGGCAATTGGAGAGAATTAAAAGAGAGAGCAAATATTAAATGAGAGCAGTTAGTATAACAAATATTAAAATGTAATAATGTTAAGGTATTAAAAAGTAACGCGTATTTTTTCATTGCCGTGCACCCTTACTTTTGAATATCTTTATTATTACATTTTAATATTTGTTTTATTAACTGCTCTCTTTTAATATTTGCAGTTTATTAGATTCTAATAAATTTTTGGTGTTGTCATATATGCAACCCAAAAAATATTAAAATCAACACCAAAATTTTTAACCGTGTATGGCTGTCTTCGCTGTAACCAATGCAAATGATGAAATATCACCGTACCAGATGGGTCGCTATGTAAGTAGCAACGAAGCAACTTGGCGTATCTTTTCATTTGCGATCCATGAAAGACACCCTACAGTAGTCCATTTGGCAGTCCATTTAGAAAATGGTCAACGAGTTTATTTTAATAAATCGAACGTGGCAGACAGAGCGGCATGTCCACCGTCGACAACATTGACAAGCTTATTTACAGTCTGTCAAAGTGATGATTTTGCTCGCACTTTACTGTATGCTGTTATGCCACGCTATTACACATGGAATGCATCATCGTAATCGATTCAGCGTCGAAAACAAGGAACACCAGTTGAAGGGAATCCAAATGTATTTGCTTCAGACGCTCTGGGTGGCATTTACATAGTACATCCAAATAACGACGAATGTTATTATTCGCGATTGTTGTTGGTGAATGTTCGTTGTCCAACATCGTTTAAACAACTGAGAACAGTTAATGGACAACTGTGTGCGACTTACTGAGGCATGTCAACTATTACATTTACTTGAGAACAATTCACACTGGGATGATACGCTCAAGGATTCCGTAATATCTACATCGCCGAAACACCTATTTGCAACATTGCCAAAAATAGCGCAATAATTGCTTGGGATGAATGCACAATGGCCCATAAGAGGTCACTGGAGGCACTGGACAGAACGTTGAAAGATCTTCGTGACAATCAAAATATTTTTGGTGGGGCCATGATTCTGTTGTCAGGTGATTTTCGTCAGACTCTTCCAGTTATTCACCGATCAACTGTAGCTGATGACCTAAATGCATGCCTAAAATCATTGAATTTGTGGCGATACGTAAAAACACTCCAATTAACAACTAACATGCGAGTATTTTTGCAACATGATGAAACTGAAAATGTGTTTGCTAAGCAGTTGTTAGACATTGGAAATAATAAAGTTGCGGTGGACACCTCGACCGGATTCATCACATTACCCACAGATTTCTGTCACATCACATAATCAAAAGAGCGTGTTTTCCCGGATATAGCGCAAAAGTTCAATAACCATAATTGGCTGAGTGAACGAGCAATATTGGCAACGAAAAATAAAGATCTCGAAAATCTCAATGCGACCATTCAGAATTTTCTTCCAGGACAGTTGGTTTCCTTCAAATCAGCCGACACCGTTATGAACCAGGACGACAAAGTCAACTATCCCACGAAATTTTTAAATTCACTGGAATTGCCTGGACAATCATCTCACAATTTGCAGTTAAAAGTAGGATCAGTTATCATCATGCTGCGTAACATTATTTACGCAGCATGATGATAAATGATGCTGTGAAAGAGCTGATGAATAACGTCATTGCAGCAACAATCATAAAAGGAAAATACAAAGGAGAGAATGTCTTGATCCCGCGAATACCGATGATTCTTACGGATTTACAATTTGATTTTAAACGGTTTCAATTTCCAGAACGTCTGCTCTTTGCGATGACCATAAATAAATCACAAGGACAGTCGTTAGAAGTTTGCGAAATCAACTTGGAGTTTTCCTGTTTCGCAATCAACTTGGAGTTTTCCTGTTTCGCAATCAACTTGGAGTTTTCCTGTTTCGCAATCAACTTGGAGTTTTCCTGTTTCGCGCATGGACAATTATACGTCGCATGTTCGCGCGTCGGAAACCCGTCTAATATATAGTTTTTGAGAAAGCTTTAAATTGACTAACAGACTGTATAATAACAGTGTGTGTCTTTCAATATCAAATTTAAACCTTATAAATAGCCACTATTTCAGGAGAACTCGGTTTTGTAAGTAAGCAACATGATGTGCCGAAAATAGTAATAATATTTCAATCTTCATTAAAAAATGCTTATTTTTTTTAAAAACGGATTTGTTTCTTTTGTTTTGAAATTAACTTAGACAAAAGCATAGGTCTTTTATTGATCAGAACACAAAAAAAACATTTTTGATACATTTTCTTAAGTGTATACTATTGACTCTGGTGTATACGTACTATTTCTTTTTTTTTTAATTTTATTCTGATAACAGATCGTAGCTACTTTCAATACATTTTGTATTTAAGAGTTCAATGAGAAAAATTTTATTTGCTGATTGTTGCTGAATTAATTTCGTCTGTGATTTTATCAATTAAAATTCATTGAACATATCCCTCAGTGACATAGACTTATATTTCATTCACATATTTGCACGTGAACGGAAGATTCCCTCAGGAAAGGAGTTGGAAATGGAAACTTAGAAACTACTGGACAGATTTCAAAAATTCTTTCGGCACTGGAATGCCATATAGTCCTTCAGTAACTTAGCGTATATTTCATCCCTTAGGGTTAAAACTACAGACCCGAGCAACGCCGGGTGGCCTGTTCCAAAAAAAAACTCTGTCATCGTTAGAGTGCTTAATTGCACCTGAGCTGCATAGACTATATTTCATCCCCACTCTGCCACTAGAATGATAGCTTGGAGACTGCTTTACTTAACTTTGAATTTGATAAAAGTAGGACCTTAGCTGATCGATTTTGCTGCGGGACTGAATCTTGTTGTAAGTAGTACACGCTTCCCGCATCTCAAAATTCATAAAGGTACATGGCGATCCCCAGATCAATTAACCGTCAACCAAATTGACCATGTTGCTATCGACGCAAGGCACTCTTCCAGTGTGTTAGATGTCCGAACTTTCCGAGGGGCCAACTTTGACTCGGACCACTACCTTGTTGTAGCCAAGGTACGAATGAAGATATCTTGTTCACGACCAGCGCGAACTAACGCTGTGAAGAGATATGACGTCAGAAAGCTACAATCGCAAGAGATTGCCAATGCCTTTTCCAATCGAGTGTCCCTTCAATTATCCTTGAATCCCATGCCGCCAGCATTAAACATTGAAGACCAGTGGCAGCAATGCCAAGAAGCCATCAGAACCGCTGCCTCTGAGGTTCTGGGTTTCACTCGGCCACCTAAACGAAACCCATGGTTCGATGAAGAATGCAGGCAGGCAAATGCAGCTAAACAAAGAGCACGACAAATGCTTATGCAAACACGAACAAGGGCTGGTTACGATCAGTATAACGAGATTTACAAGGAGAGAAGAAGGGAAGAACACCGACTTCTCAAAAAGAAAAAGAAGCAGCATGAGAAGCGCTCGTTTGAGGAAATAGAGAGGTGCCATGACAGGAACGAGATTCGGAAGTTTTACGAAAAGGTAAAAAGATCCTGCCAGGGTGACAAGCCCCGAACTCAAGCCTGTAAAGACCAGCAGGGAAACATAGTTGTAGAGTCACAGTCGCTACTGAAAAGATCTGGAAAGATCATTTCTGCAGACTGCTTAACGGCGATGAGGACACAAATTCCGCTGTCAGGTAGATTGCCCCATTCAGCTTGGACGATGATCAAGAATGCCGTCCTCCCGACCTAGAAGAGGTTAAGCTTGCCATATGCAAACTTAAATCAAATAAGACTGCAGGTGCAGATGGCCTTGATGCCGAACTTTTCAAGGCAGCTGGAGATCATTTGGAAAGGAGCATGCACCAGCTGATCTGCATGATTTGGTCGGTAGAAAGCATGCCCGATGAATGGAACCTCAGTATCGTATGCCCGATCCTAAAGAAGGGAGACCCTCACAATTGCGCCAATTACAGAGGGATAAGCCTCCTTAACGTCGCTTATAAGATCTTGTCTGCTGTAATATGTGAACGTCTGAAACCCCACGTCAACAACTTGATAGGTCCTTATCAATGTGGTTTTAGACCAGAGAAGTCCACAATAGACCAAATTTTCACATTACGGCAGATCTTGGAAAAAACCCGAGAACATAATATCGATATTCACCACCTCTTTATCGATTTCAAGGCCGCGTATGACAGTATTTACAGAGACGAGCTGTACAGAGCCATGTCTAGTTTCGGCATCCCTGCAAAGCTCGTACGACTATGCAGGATGACTTTGGAGAATTCACGCTGCTCCGTCAAGGTCGGAAAAGAACTCACCGAGACCTTTGATGTCGAAAAAGGTTTTAGGCAAGGCGACAAACTGTCATGCGATTTCTTCAACATCATACTTGAACAGATTGTAAGAAACTCAAACGTCAACACCAGAGGAACAATCTTTCAAAAGTCTGTACAATTACTCGCCTATGCAGACGATATTATAGGTGCTTTTGCTAGTATTGAAACAGAAGCGGCAAAAATGGGTTTGATGGTTAATGAGGGCAAAACGAAGTATATGCTGTCATCAAACAAGGACACAGAACATCGACGAATTGGACAAAACGTCACAATAGACAGACATAACTTCGAGGTAGTACAGGACTTCGTCTACCTAGGATCCGCTGTAGATACAGACAACAACATCAGTGCGGAGATCAAACGGAGAATAACTCTTGCCAACCGTTGCTTCTTTGGGTTAAGAAGGCAATTGAGAAACAAAACCCTCTCTAGAAAAACCAAGGTGACCTTGTATAAGACCTTAATCATCCCAGTCCTGCTGTACGGCGCGGAAGCATGGACCTTATCGAAAGCGGATGAGGAAACTCTTGGTCGTTTCGAAAGAAAAATTCTCCGAATGATCTTTGGTCCCGTATGCGAAGACAATGTGTGGAGAAGAAGATACAACAACGAGCTGTATGAGCTGTACCGCGACAGGTTCACCCCGAACTGTAATGCCCACCTAAGTAAGTAAGTAAGTAAGTAGGACCTGAGCTACGCCGGGCGGGTCAGCTAGTCTTGAATAAAATCTAATCTAATCTAAAAAAATCTAAAAACATTCAAACCAGTCTGAAATTTCTGTCCCATTCCACACCGCAGATATATTCCTGCTATAGATATTTTAAGGACCTTACCGAATTTGGCTGACATTCCGAATCTGTATAGTTTGAAAAACAGGGCTTCACGATCAATTGTGTCAAACGCAGCTTTGAAGTCTACAAAAAGAACGTATAACATCTTTCTTTAATCGATAAAGTCGTTGGCTATACTTTGAAGGACAAAGATGTTGTCGATAGTCGAATAGCCACTGCGAAATCCTGCCTGAAATTCTCCAATCAAATTGTTGCTTCCTATCCACGTTGTTAAACGTTCGTTCAGTATAATCATAAATCAAATATCATATAAAGTTAGTTTATAAATTCAGAAAGACATAACCATAGATGTCGTTTAGATATAAAAGTTATTAAATATGATTAATTATGTTTAAATATTTTTATATTCAAAACTTGAAAAGTAGATTAGAATTGGGAAAACGAGAAAAGAAAAATTTGGTATAATAGAACAAGTTCATATTTCTTTGAATTTTTTGTGTAGTGTAACTTCTTTGATGTGCTTTAAGAATCGGACATCAGATGGATTGAGTAGGTTCTTCAGCAATTGGGCTCTGGCATATCTTAGATTGAGTTGGCGTTGGTGGTAAGACGGGAAATCGGGCAAATGGCAAAAATGTGCCAAATAAAGAGAGGCTCCACATAATTGGTACATTCATTAGACGGATCGTGCGAGAAATAGTACCGATTTGAGAAAAGTGTTTTTCCCACCCATAACAGAAATGTGGTAAGCAGAGTGCTTCTCTGGAAAACTTTTTGTTATAAGAAATGCGGCGGTATGATGGATGGTATTTTCGACGAAAGTTCTGCTGCCTTGGCCATGTTCTTTCAAAGTCATTTTTATTGCACATGAATACTTTTCGAAAGATTTGAGGGATGCTTGGGAGTTCTTTAACGTAAGGATAATTAACCGCATTTTTGGCTGCCATATCTACAGCCTACTCATGTCCTGGTATCCATGCTAAGATTAATTTTTTGTTGTTATGAAGGGTGCTTCAGATTTTGTTTGGGCAGGACAATTATTCGTTGCAATTTTTAAACCGCGCCGAAGACACTCAAACTATCGGTAAGGATCAGTGCTTTGACTGCCCATGTTTGAAGGAGAGCTTTGAGTACTGCGGTAACTTCTGCAATGTAACTATATAAGCCCTTGGAGAGCCATGATTTCCTGATTGTTTCCGTTTATTTCGACGACTGCATAAATCGAGGTGTTGTCCTTGGATGATCCGTCGGTGTATAGCTATCGTTTAGGCTTGAGAGTTTCCAATAGTTCTCTGAGAAGCATTTGAAATGACAAACTGGAAGTGTGTTCTCTTTTGTAGTTAGGGAGGCTGGTATAGATTGGCAGCAGGTGTCTTTTCCAAGGTGGAGGATAAAAGGTGTTTTGGTGTATTGGAGTATCTAAGGGAATACATCCGTCAGCCGTCATCAAGCTTAGTATTTTACTGAGAGAAGATATATGTACAGTACATAGAATTCTTCTTATTTTGTTTTTTCAGGATAGAGTTTTGAGAGGGTTTGTGAAGAGGATGAGAACTGTCTGTCAGGGCTTTCTAATTTTGTTGACTGCTTTTTTTGTCCAAGTCGGTTTACTGGATCAAAACCTACTTCTATTCTAAGGGAATTGGTAAGAACCCCAGTCGATGTTCGGCAGCGTTCGTTAACGGCTATATCGAGGTTTTCTAATTTTATTTTTGATTTTATTCCGTGCTGAGAGAGCCTTCAACAAGGGCTTTTTTTATTTTAAGGGTCGTTACCTAATGGGGTCCTTTTCGACTAAAACATATCATTCTTAGAGCATTGTTCCGGCACCTTAATTAGTTTGTAGTGTTTTTGATGTGTTTAGACTGCCACCGAATGTTATACCGAGGATGCTAAGTTCTTGTTTCAAGTTGACTTTGATGATGCGAATCACGAGGATTTAGAGGTTTGGATGCCTCGGGTCAGGCCCCCAATTAATTTCTAAATGAAGTGAACAGATCTTTCAGTTGAGTTTTCTAATAAATAAATTTATTGTGAAACCAATTTTACATTTCTTTATTATTTAACAAACGTATAAATATAAAACAAGATTAAATAAAACTCAAGCATAAGCAAACGGAACTTTCCGCCAATTTTTTGCGAAAAAATTAGTTGAAAATTTCTCTGAAAATCAGTTTCTAAAGTAAATCACTTTCAATGTTCAGGAGAGATAGATTGATACACGACCTCGTTCCATCGTGGTTCGAAGCCTATGTTTTTGAAAATGGGCGCCCTGCAGTGCAACTTTATACGTTTTTTTAGAAATTGGGTTTTTGAATAGAAATAATCTTGCGGTCAAATCGGCCAACTCTAATTCCACTTATGCTTAGTTTGGTTTGCCATTTCATTATAAACAAAAGAACAAATCGTGAACATTTATTTCGAAAATAATGGTTCAGTTCGCGAAGTTAACCGCAAGCTTCGTCCATTTTATGGTCGACATAATCGTCCATCAGAGCAATTAATTCGGTTAACCATGGATCGCTTTCGCACTACGTTTACTTTATGTGATAATGCGAATCCGGAGAGTCGTCGAACAGTGGGCACCGAACAAACAATTGCCGCTGTAGAGCAAAGTAAATTGTTGAAGAGAACCCGAATGAATAGATTCGCCACCGTGCACAGCAATTGGAGCTTTGTCCATCAACTTTGTGAAAGATTTTGCGCAAAGATCTTGCCTTACGACCTTAGAAGATCTAGCTTGTGCAAGAATGAAAACCAAGAGACCGTACAATGCGTCATGATTTTGGTGTATGGTCCAAAAATGAGATTGATCTCGATGCTGATTTTCATCGCAAAATTTTGTTTAGTTGTAAGGCTCACTTTTGGTTGAATGGTTACGTCAATAAGCAAAATTGCCGCATTTGGAGTGAAGAGAATCCACATGAGTACCTTGAGACGCCATTACATCCACAAAAACTGACAGTTTGGTGCGCTCTATGGGCTGGTGGAGACATTGGGCCATACTTCTTCCGAAATTATGCTGGCGAGCCAGTTACCGTGAATGGAGACCGATATAGAGCCATGATAACCGACTACTTTGTTCCCGAATCAGATGTCATGAATGTGGATGAGATGTGGATCCAACAAGAGGGCGCTACATGCCACACAGCGCACGTTACAATCGATTTATTGAAGGAAACATTCGATGAGCGCATAACTTCGCGGAATGGACCTGCCAATTGGCCACCAAGATCGTGTAGATTGACACCATTGAATAATTTTCTTTGGGGATATGTGAAGCCACTTATCAACGTCAACAAACCAGAAACGTAAGGGGAATTGGAAGCCAACATTCGTGCCGACATACGGCCTCAAAAGTTCGAAAAAGTGGTTGAAAATTGGACCTCTCGACTTGGCTTTATTCGAGCCTGCCACGACGGCTACATGCCCAAAATCATATTTAAACATTAATAGCATAAAAATATTCTTTCAATAAACCTAAATTGATGAACATTAAAACGATTTTCTTGTGTTTTATTTCAATTCGAAGTTCTATACATCTTAAAAACAACCTTGATTCACTGAGTCGACTTCGTAGTGATCGGACGTCTTTGAATTTTTCTCTCAAAAAAAAAAATTTTCAAAAACAAAAAATTTTCAAAAATTGAAAATTGATATAAGACAATTAATTGATATAAAAAAAGAAACCAAAAACATAGAAACAAGAAAGATCCGTTATAAAATGAGTGTTATCCACGGGTGGCCGCAAAAGCCACCCCAAATACCAGATACTTCCAACCAAAATGCTGACTGTACAATTAAGACCATGAAGACCCCATCTGAGATCCCAGTAAAAAACGTTCCCAATATTGAAGAATCCAAATTGGAATTGTCTTCAAATAAACTCCGTGAAATTCTTATCAATGATCAAGACTGCTTCATTAAAGTTATGGATAGAAGAAAGAGGCAGATAGCTTTAGACCATACTCCGTCATCCTCAAAGAAGAAGATTGTTCAACCAATCAAAGAAAACTACAATAGATTATCGAACAACAAATTTTACACAATTAGTTCAAATGAAGATGAAATGATGTCTTTTGAAGAGCAAGGTCAAGATCATAGGAATGAAACTATTCAACCAAATATTCACCCAACTACTCAATCAACTGTTCAACCAACCATCACAGAAGAGAAAAACTTAAAATGGTGCCCTCCCATTTATGTCAAAGGACTCAAAACAAGTAAAATTATTGACTTTATTAAATCTGAATTTAGTGATGAAATTAATAACATTAAATTTAAAAATATAGGCTATGGTAGAGTTAAGTTATTTGTTAAAAATACTGAGTTACATACTATGTTTATTGACAATTTTAAACAATCAGATAAAGTAGAAGCTTTTTCTTTTACACCAAAATCATTAAGAAATCCTTCAATCCTCCTAAAAGGTCTTAATGGTTGCTTCTCTCCTGAAGAAGTCAGAAAAGAATTACTTGAAATCGATAATTCTTTAAAAATAATTCAAATTAAACCTTTTTCCACAAAATGGTCTAGAGATAATAATATTAGTTTAGATGTATTCATTTGCACTGTCGAAAATTATGAAGAAATTGCTAAATTGAAAAAAATTAAGTTTATTATGTATCATAGCATATGGTGGGATTGGGAGCGGGTCAAAATTCTGGCTACAAAATACTGCTTTTCATATTTCTGCTTTTAAAATGAAAATTCTGCTTTTCAAAATTCGGCTTTTTTTTCATTCTGGCTGACAAAATTCTGCTTTCCAAAATTCCGCCTTTTCAAAATTCTGCCTATTTAAAAGGAAAAAATTCTGCTGATTTTCTTTTTATTTTTTATTTTCAGAACAAAAACAAAATGAACAAAAAAAACAATAAAAAAGAAACTTTGTCATGAATGAACAAAAAAAACAACATAACATAAAGCTATACAAGACCAAATAGAACAATATTTTTCGCAATCCGCATTTATCTTTTAAACGATTCGCACATGCCCAATTATAATGCTTACAGTTATTAAACTTTTCAAAGTAGAACATATATCCATCCACACATAATTTATTTTTTCCTTTATTTGATTTAACGATTGACACATTCATTTTTACTTGCGATTATAGGTACTATAAGGCAAGTCTTGCAATCGTGAAGAAAAAATTTTTTGAGATAACAATAAAATCTGACATTACGATGGTAGAGAATACGAAAAAAGCGGGTCCTGCAATTCTGTCTGTCTGTCTGTCTGTCTGTCTGTCTGTCTGTCTGTCTGTCTGTCTGTATGTCCGTCTGTGTGTATATGGATCTACAGCCTGAACCGCTTGACCGATTTTCTTCAAAATTTGAAGTTATAGTCTCTGGGATAGCCTACAGAGGGGTTTTTGGAATTGGATCTCTAGGTCTTGAAATAACGGTACCTGCCATACAACCTTTATGATAATACCTATTTTTCTCAGAAACGGCTCTAACGATTTTGATAAAATCTTACGTGAAGTATTATTTTTGAATAGCTTTTCTTATGATATAAAAATTTTTTTAAGAAAAAGTCTATGAACGGTACCCCCCATAGTACCGTTTTTTTAAAAAACCGACTTTCTCGCTAATGGTTCACACGATTGTGACCAAATTTTATATTTAAGAAGTCGTATGTGGTTTAAGAAAGACTGCATATCAACATTTGAAAAAATCTAGTTTTTTCGAATTTTCAATAATTTTTTTAAAAAAAATTTGTTTTTTCGAATATTTTCTAAGTCGTATCTTTGATTTATTTCAAATGTTTTGTCAATACATCTTTTAGCAAGATCTTTAAATTTGTGTACAAAAATTTTTGAAACCTCATTTTTAAAAAAAATTAAAAATAAAAAACCGGTTTTTTTAAAAACCGCTCTAACGATTTTGGTTAAACTTTCACTGTTTATATGTATTAGCAACTGCAAAAGAATGGCGTTTTTCGATTTTCGTTTGAAACCTTTGGAATATTTAATTAAATTTTTTTAAATATTTTATATGATTTAATTCAATTTTCATAACTAATGTGTAGGTGGCAACCCTAAAATCACCAAAATGTATTTAGAGCTAATTCTAAAGCCTTTTATTCAGCCATAATATTTTGGTATTGTACTTAGCACACAATCGCAAGTTCGTGCGACCCAGTCGTGCCCATTTTTATATTTTAATCTTAACACTTTCGAAGCGAAAACACTAATGACACTAAATGAGTTATGTAATTTTTTTTTTTTTTAGTAAGAGAGTGACACTGAGGAAATCATAAAACTACTTCTCTACTTTCTAATTCTTTAATAAGCAAGAGTTTAAGAAAGTAAATAACTAGGAGAGAGTAAGAACAATTGTTATCAATATTCTGCCAATTATAAAGAAAATGAAAGTTTCCAAAGGTTTTCAAACGAAAGCGCGCGCTTTTTAACATTTTCCAAACTTTCATTTTCTTTATAATTGGCAGAATATTGATAAGCAGAATTTTGAAAAGCAGAATTTTGAAAAGCAGAATTTTGAAAGCAGAATTTTGAAAAACAGAATTTTGAAAAGCAGAATTTTGAAAAGCAGAATTCTGAAAGCAGAATTTTGAAAAAAGAATTATGACCCCGGCAGAATTCTGACCCCAAACCGGTGGGATTCCATTAAAAGACACGGTCCAATCCAATGTTTTAGATGTCAAAGATTTGGTCATTCAAGTAGATATTGTGCCTTTACTCTACGCTGTGTTAAATGCAACAAAATTCATGGTGAAAATTCTGTAGATTGTTCAGCTAATACAAATGAAGACGGCTCTTCGTCTTAAGTTTATTGTGTCAACTGCGAGGAACTTGGCCATCCAGCAAATTTTAGCAAATGTAAAAAAAGACTTGAATACATTCAAAAACAGGAAACTAAATACTCTATGAATAATAATGTCCGATTAAGAAGATTAACTGAAGTAAACTCAACAATTTTTAATCGAAATCCTCAAATTTCTTTTGCTGAAGTAGTTAAGGATAACATTCCATCTGCTCGTTCTGTAAGACCAAACAAGTCACTTCAAGGTGAAAAATCAATTTTTGGTGACTTTATGAATGAGTCAGTTAATCTTTTCGGGATTCCACTTAATATTTTACTGTCAAAAGTAAAAGACTTTTGGCCACGGTATAAACTTCTTAATGATCAAGATAGACCGAGTGCATATCTCGGCTTTATTGCTTCACTTTTAACATGAATATGAAGCTCTAACTATTAATATAAACTCTTTAATATCCTCTGAAAAGTGCGCAGACCTGTGTCTTCTCATTGAGGATATTAAACCCACAGTTATTTTTATACAAGAAACACACTTACAATCTAAGCATAAAAGACACTTCGAAAATTATAAATTCATTAGAAATGATTCAGGTGTTGGCACTGGAATTCTTCTCAAAGATACAATCCAACACTCAGTCATACATTTCAATAACAGTATTATTTCGGCTACAATCGTAAGTATTCAATCTAATGACTCCACTGGTCATTCAGAAAAAATTGCACTTGCTTCAATTTATTTACCTAGCAGCATTGGACAACCATTTCAGCAAATTTTTGATGAGCTCTTCAATACATTATCTGAATTTAGTCATTTCATTATTGGTGGTGACTTTAATTCCCGACATCATATGTGGGGAGACACGGTTATAAATCAAAATGGATCGAATCTCTTTAATTGGTATCAAAATAATTTTTTCCAAACAGATATAATTTCTCCGGGCGAACCTACGTATCTTAGATCATCTTCTTACATTGACTTCTTTTTAACATCTCCCAGTCTTACTTCTGGTTTTCCACAATCTCAAAATTATTCCTGTCTTACTCTCGATGCACTATCCGATCATTTCTCAGTTCTTTTAGCTCTAAATTTTATAAATTTTAACCCTTTACCTGATACTCAATTAAAACCACTTTCGTTCAAATACACCAATTGGAATAACTGCAACAGACAACTCGACCATATTATTTCTAACCACCATATCCCTAATGATGTAAATTTATCAAATACAGAAATTGACAGTCATATTCAATTTATCACCAATGCTTTAAATACTTGCTTGTCCAGTCATTCATCTTTACGCAAAATTAAAAGTTCATTTAAAAATATCAGTCAGAACACAATTGCCCTTATGAAAACTAGGAAGGTTTGGAAAAGTCAACTTAAACGTATCTTCCATTTAAATGGAAATCGAATTAATCCAAATTATCAAGAGCTTTCTAGTCGTATTTCTTGCTTAAGTAAAATTATAAAAGATAAAATTCGAATTGATCTTAACGAAAACCTTAAATCAAGACTTTAAAATCTCGGACCATCGCCTCAAGTTTTTAAAGAAATTAACCAGCTTTCTGGTCGTAACAAATCAAAACCATTTCACCACCCACTGACATATAGAAACACTACTCTTTATACAGTTTCAGATAAAATTAATGCATTCCAAAATTTCTTTAGTGAAGTATATGCAGAACGCAGTCATATGCTTAACCCTGCCATAGCCCTTGAAATTTCTACAGCCAAAAATTCTTTCTTTAATCTCAATACATCTACCATTTCGTCATTTTCTCTCCAAAATAAATCAGATTCTACTTCCGAAAATTGTTTTGTTTCACCTCCCTTCATCGAAAACTTTATTGCTAACTTAAATAATAAAAAATCGTCTGGTCCTGACAAAATTTCAAATTTCTTTATCAAAAAATGCAGTAAACCAATTCTAAGACCTATTACAATCATCATTAACAATTGTATAAATAATTCTTATTTTCCCACGGCTTGGAAGGAAGCCATTCTTATCCCTATAAAGAAAAAAAGTTATAGTAATGACCTTGACAATTTTAGACCAATTTTGGTAAAATTTTAGAAAGAGCTATATATAAACAAATTGAACCATTCTGTGAAGAAAACAATATTATTCCTAATACACAATTTGGATTTAAAAAAGGTCATTCTACAGAACATGCAATATTACTTTTAGAAAATAATATTTTAGATAATTTGAGAAAAAGAGAATGTACGGTAACATGCGCATTGGATCTTAAAAAAGCTTTTGATTCAATGTGGCCAGACGGACTTATTTTCAAAATGATTTCACTAAATTTTCCAGTTAATGTTATTAAAATTCTAAACAGTTTTTTTTTGCAATCGTTACCTTAAAATAAAAATTGGTTCACTTTTTTCAAATCATATTCAAATTCATACTGGTGTACCGCAAGGTTCTTTTCTTGGTCCATTCCTTTATAATATATTTATTCACGACTTCCCATCTTCCATAGGACCTTCAAAGAGTATTCAATATGCTGACGATACAATCATTTATGCCCCTCACAAAAGACCCCATGAAGGACTAATTAAATCTCACCTTGAGCAGGTAATTTAGTATTTTGATAAATGGGGAATTTCAATAAATTTTCAAAAATGAGATCTGATTTGCTTTAGAAATGCTTCCCCTAGAGGACATTACCTAGCAGTTAAAGAGAGTAAACAGCTTCAACTCTTTACCAACGGTAATCCAATTCCATTAAAAAATCAAATAAAATATCTAGGAATAAATCTTCATCATAGACTAAGAATGAATCCCCACGCAAGACTCTCACTCAATAAAAGTAAAGTAGCAGCCGGTCAACTTAAATTTCTTTTTAGATCTAAATTTATTAATAAAAATACAAAACTTTTATTGTATAAGACTCTTATTCGTCCCATACTTTCTTACGGTTTTATTTCTTGGTTCAAAATTTCTCCCACAGTAGCTAAGGAATTTCAAATTTTCGAGAGATATATTTTAAGAAATTGTCTTGGCAAATATAGAAGGCCGAATGGAAAATGGTTTAAAAACTCAATTTTATATAAAGAATCCAAAATTCAACCTCTTTAATATTATCTTTCTGACCTGGCAATTAAAAGAATACAAAAATTTAGTTATCATGAAAACCCTCTAATAAAAAATATGTATTTTGAAAATATAAATTTTATGTTAGAAGAAAGATATTATATGTCCCCAATTAGCCTAGCTAACGACTCCTCCAGACAATGCCTCCAACTAAACAACAACGAATATCTTTCTGGCTTCATCACGAGGAGCAATCCCGTCACTTATAGAGGATAACATTTCTCTAAATATTCATCTTGAATTAATTTAAACATTATTTTATTGCATTAAAATGTGTAGTGTGTTATTTTCGTTCATTCCTAGATTCAGAATTATGCTAATGTCATTTCACTTGAATTGACTTAAGCACCTTTTTAGTTCTAAGTTATTATTATTATTATTATTATTATTATTATTTTAGTCGTAAGTTGTAAATAAGTTCTTTCTATCATTAGTTTTAAGAAAACCATCACAAACTGTAAAATCTGTAAGTGTCCTTGAGCAACACTTAAAAACTTTTTCTTTTTCTCATCTGATGTATTAATTTGTTTTAAGTATTAATTTAAATAATTATTCTTTAAATCAAAACCATTACGTAAAAGCTAGACCAATTCAAAGTCAGCTACTTCATAAAACACTGTATATTTTACTCACATAAAATTGTAACTATGAAAAAAAAAAAAAAATCTCAATAAAAACTCAATTATCAATTATCAAATTAAAAACAACCTTTACCATCAAAACGAAATACTTCCTCTGCAAATTCAAAGTTTGGGAAAACATATCTAAAGTTTTGATTTTGAAGAACTTGGCAGTAAAATAGTGCCGTTTAAAGGCATATACAATACATTTTATCACACCAACTCATTACCGAAGCTAAATTTTAAATCACTCAGATAAACTTTCAGCAGTGCCTCATACTGAAGAGTGCAAATTTTCGGCATCCATCTTCTCGAAGTGATCCAAATCGCTATCGAACAGCTTCATGCAATTCTTCCATAAGAAATATACACAAAGTTGGCCTACCAACAGCTGGCAGCTAAATTAAGAGAAAGACTACAACATGGTACATTTTCCCCCCAAAATGGGAGTCTGCATCCATTTGGGACTGGGCGACGCATTCCATAACTTTTGGTAGACTATTTGCATTTTTCTGAAGTCTCTATTGTACGGCCCTCTTTTGTGGAGGCCCGTGCCTGAGCTCTGGTTGTTCTTCCTTAAATGCGACCCTCTTTGCATGAAATGTTTAGTCGACTAATTAATTTATTTATTTCATATTCAACTTACATAATCATTAAGAAGTGTTTATATTCTTTCGCTGCTGGCTCATTTTATGACGCGTGAGACATTTGAACAAATTAAAATAAACTGATACTTTTTAAGAGTGCGGACTTGGAATTCGAAGGTAAATTTGATACTTTAATTTCTGTTTTAATCTCAATCGCTTGTGTTTTATATTTTAATGCATTTGAAGCATGATGCGATCAAATTAACCGGTAATGACACGATTATACAAATCTTGCTTAGATGTGAACGAACGAAAAAATCTGAGATAAATTAAAATAGCACAATCGTATATTTGAGCACATAGAATTAAATTAAAAAATGACTTCATTGAATGGCGTGAATGTTTGTTTTCTTTTGTCGCTTTGATGGGAATAGCTTGAAGAAACCGCGACGATAGGTACTAAAAAAAATGCGCAGCAGATCACTCTACCGATTCGTTTGCGCTTTGATGAGTTTTTATAGTTTTGGTTCTGAAGCCCAAAAAAGATCAAAGCGATCACATGACATGTGATTCACGATGAAGCGTTAGCGCAAGGCATAATTTTAATGAGTACAACACAAAGGCTCTAATTGTTTCGATTGTATCTATAAAGTATAATAAAACTCTTCGGTCAAACTCTCATTATAAACATCGATAGTGCACACATCTACGACACCTTAAATATGGGAGAAACAAGAAATACTCGTTGAATTCAAGGCCAAAAGCAGGATATAAATTTTTAGGTATACTAAAAGACTAGTAACTTTTTTTAAAAACCACAAAAATTCAGCAACTGTTTTGAAATTTTTTGGTGGTACACGAAGTGTAGTAGTTCGGATCGGACTATTACCTACTTTTGAATTTGGCGCTGCAGTACCAGAAATGTTAAAAATGACTTTTCTCCATCAAACACGGATTGTATGCAGTTTAACATAATGAGGTGTCTGAGGTAACACCGCACCTGAGATACTGGGTTAGGAAACTTCTGCAATCTGAATTTAGTCTGCTCTTGAAGAATCGCCCATTCGAAACGTTGCTTCAAATATTTCAGCCTCTGTAATCTATCAATTTGCACTCTTCCAACTCGCTTATGTTACAGAAGAGACTTTCAGTTTATTTTTCGTCTACAATTTCAAAGAGGATAAGATTATTAGGTGGGACCAGAGTATGTTTCATCAAAGCCGATGAAGGTTTTCCTTATCCTCTTTGAGAATGTTTTTTCATCATGCAAACAAACAGAGATAGCACCAGTCTTTAGAGTGGTTACTTTGACTTGTCAATTACTCTGTTACCTTCTCTATCCAAAGAAAGAGCAAGCTAATATTTTTTCTTGGTATATTAAACTCTAACTTGTATACAGCATAGAAGTTTTGAAGTAACGCCATAACAATACATGGCACTGCACAGCTAGTCAACGTTTATACTGTCTTAATCTGACTTTCACGAATACTGCTAACAAAATCTAAAAAAGAAGGAGACCTATTCTTCTGCTTGGAAAGCGTATTCTTTTCCCAGGATCACGTCAAAGATACTTAGGCCTGACTATGGGGTATGCTCTCCTTCCAGCTGCCTTAAAAAGCTCGACGTCAAAGCCGTCTATACTAGCAGTTTCATTCGATTGAAGCTCACATGATATGGCAAGGTTTAGAAGTTCTGGTAAAATGGAATTCTTGGTGATCGTTTAAGTTCTGCCAAGCAGAAGAATTAGTCTCACCCTGGTTATTAAATCCTCTGCAAAAGTGGTCTTTCTAGACTCTCAACCCTTTACAGGTTCCAGTTCCAGATTTGTCATCTTTACAGTATCTTTCAACCAGTTATTTAGACTTCTTCACTACGTCACTACTAGAGAGTCTTTAAATTTTTTTAAAGAAGCGTTTCACGTGCTGTAAGCAAGCCTGCCAGCGCCGTAACATAAATTTCCCTTCAGAGGATCGCCATCTTTACGTTCTGCCATCTTCTTATGTTCATCCATCTTTTTTATCTTCGGCCATCTTTTTATGTTCGTCCATCTTTTTTATCTTCGGCCATCTTTTTGGTTATAGAAATGTCAGATGGCAAACGATCAGAAGAAAGGTAGACAACAGACGGTATCAACGTAAAGAACTTCAACTCATAATTTAAAGTATAGCATAAAATAGAAAGAAGAAATAAAAAACTAAACGTAAGTGATAAAGAATTAATAGGGCGAATTCCTAAACGCAAGTCTTGCAACTTGCACAAATTATGCGAAGCACACAGTTCCTAAACGCCGACAAAAAAATCCCTTCAAAGCAGAATGTCCCAAAAAGTACCGCATTGCTTTTTTTCCTTCATTGCAAGCAGGGTTGCCAGATCTTTTTGAAAAAAAAAACGAACATTCGGTAAAAAAAAACATTACAAACCAACACACACATGTATTTTGAATCAACTATGATGGTACTTTGATATAAACTTATAATAAAGAATACAAAAGCAACGCTTAATCTAATTATATTTTTTATTGCTGTTGCAACTTGCAACTGTTGCAAGCTTCTAGCAATGCCTTACCTATTTGATGTGACGGCCTCGTGCATTTGGCTACATGAAAGACTGAAATTGCAGCGTATGTATGATTCAGCCTTTACCTTGTCCACACTAAATTTATTACGGCTACCTACCCACAAATGGTTCATACGGCTGAATACTCTTTCTACATGAGCATTACTACATGGTACTGCCATTATAGTTTTAATTTTTATTTTTAAGTTAGAGCTTATTTCTTAGAAATTTTTCCACGAAAACTTTGCACTCGATTAAAAGCTTAGTTTTTTATTGCTTCCTAGGTTTTGTTGAGAATTTTAATCTCTCGTATAAAGCATCTTTATCAATTTCGTTTTCAACACCAACAGCTATTGATGCTTCTACCAAATATTGATATGTTGGAGCTATCTTATTTCAATGGGGGAGTTTTCGTGGCAAACCACTTTTTCAAATAATATTCTGCTCTTTCATACGCAACTAGAGCTTCGCTTCTGAATTTATTACGGTCCACTTCATTTAATTTTTGCATTTCATTGGACATAGTTACAAAAAATATTCTTTTTATTTTAATTTCTCAAAGTTGAAAACAAATGCTTCAATTCGCGAAGTGCGTAAAGCGGCAATATCAAAAGCCAATTGCGTAGAAAATTTTATCAGAAAAAAAATACCGAACCTTCCATACTTCGGTATTTTTGTTGTACCGAACACCGAACACAGAACTAGAATACCGAACAGTTCGGTAAAGTACCGAACACCTGTCAAGCCTGATTGCAAGTAAATTTGGGCAGCTATCAAAAAACACTTGCATACTTTTAATTGCATTGCAAATTTTATTTGTGATTATTTTTGCTTAGCATGCTTAGCATGACTAGCTCAGCAAGGCCTGCGTTTAGGAATTCGCCCATAGAATTGTAAATTAACTTATACACCTATCTTTATGTAGGAATTAAAGTCAAACGAAAATTAATATCAAATGTTTTAATTGAACTTTGGCTGCTTCGTAGTAAACAAATCAACACGCGCTTCATCTTTTTGTAAAGTTCGGGACTTCACAGCCTACAATCTACTTTTGCACCCACACATGACGAGCTTTTTGTTTAGCTGCGTTAGCGTGCCCGCGTTTTACGTATAACAATGCAATTCGTTTTTGTCGACGAGCAAAATCCAAAACCTTAGGGGCACATCCGACTTATGTAGAGGATGCCAAGATCAGGCAGAGGAGGGATCATTCCACTTCCTCTGTGAGTGTCCTAGCTTGGCCCACACTCGGAAAGAAACCCTCGGAGAATACTTTTTCGACGAACTGGGCGACATCTCAAATCTCCCACTGAGCAACGTCCTGAAATTTACTCAGGGCTCCAAATGGTTCAGTGGGAGTTCCCTACCACAGTAACTATCTACCTCTCCAATCCTCCCATTTCCTCATCCTCTGATTTCCCGGGGAGCACAATGGATCCTTGAGATCCGAGTGAGGTGCTGGCACTTGTGGCTGCACCCCCCATGCAACCTAACCTAACCTAACCTAGGGGCTGCAGGTCAATGGGATCTACCATGTTGTTCCCACTGTTATTCCATATCTGGTGCTAGAGTCACGTCATTCAGAAAAAGTTGAGACTATCTCGATTGGAAGAGGCTTTCTCTAGCGATCGAAGCTTTCAAACTATAAATACATCGTCTTACAATTTGCCAATTTTTTGAGATAACAACTAAACATGACATTACGATAATAGAGAATACGAGAAAAGTGGGTCCTAAAATTCTGTTTATCTGTCTAATGGCTGACATGATTTTGACGAAATTTTATACAAAGATAAAGAGCGAATACTAAAACCTTTTACTCAACCATAAGATTTTGGTATTGTACTTAACACACAATCGCAAGTTCGTGCGACCCAGTCGTGCCCATTTTTTTGATAAGCACAGTTATAACGAGAGGTTACTGCATCTGGGCGATTGTCAAACTGATCAATCACCAGAAACCGTGTTGCCAATTTAAATATCAAACCTCTAAAAAACATCCGTTTAATTCGAATTGGGCGAGTTTGGCAAGCTGAACGATGAATTTGAAGCCAAATTTGCACAATTGCTGTTAAAAAAAAGCCTATTCATTATGAACTGGCAAAACGCACTGACCATAAAGCTGTCGGCCACTAGAAACAATGTTGTAAAAAACCCCTGTAAAGACACTTTTTCTTATGACTTTATTGATAAGAACAAACATTCCAATTGTTTAAGGAACATTCACGTAATAAATGGAACACAACATCATTTATCACTCAAGTATTTGCTTTGGCTTCGCAGTAGTGCAACTCGTTACTCTAAATTTCCAAAACCTTGTTGATGGTTTCAGGCTGTAGCTTACTTATTTCTTGCATGATATTGACCTTCACTTCCGGATTGTAAGCATCGTCTTTCAAGGCTCAACAAAAAAGTAGTCCAAAAGCATTAAATCACATCGAAATTTGGTGCTCTGAAGATCGGTTTTGGCCTAGGCTGTTTGGAATAGGCTGCTATCTTTCATGAATCAGAGTACATTTAAATCCATGTCCTCAATTCCTTTAAAAAGAAGTCGGTGTACTTGGCTCTGTAAAATCAACCAATGCTATAAAGAACGTTGCTTCTTGACAATAAAGAACGGGCTTGCCAAGATCAAGAGTCAAGATACGCCAATTTTGTTTGCTTGCCGTTGTAGATCAAAATGGGCTTCGTTAGAAAAAATGATACTGCGAAGATATTAGAAAGCAAATGGTAGTGCGCCTTCAATAGCTGAGTCAATAAATTGGATCTTGTAACGAAATAATACAAATTCTTTGTGTAGAATTCTTCCCAGATCAGTGCGTAAAATGTTGACCTGTCTGTGGTGATCGATGCCTAGTTGATGTTTATAGATTGAACCTCAGCATATTCTCTGTGCATACGTCGGCGTCGCGTCGGTCTCATGAAATTTATTGCACAAGCTTGGGTACACCGCTTTTGTGCAACACAGAAATAAATTTTAAATTTTTTCCAACTTTGGTCAAGAGTAAAGCGACTCATTTTGTTCGGCGGAGGCATGCATAGTACTGACTCTCTGTCAAAACTTTAAGTGGGAAACGACTGTCAGTGTCAAAATAAATTATATGATTTAAAAAGAAGCCACTAGAAGACCCAACCTGCATATGAACATGATTGCGTTTTTCTAACAAAAGGAAAACCAATTTACTTTAACTCCCATAAACCAAATTAAATACAAACAAGGAAACGTATTCTTTTCAAAATATTCCACCAAACAATAAAAGAGAATATTTTCAATTTGCACTCGTATCTGTGGCTAATGCCAATCTCGACTCCAGGAAAGCAACATCTTAGCAATATCATTAGAACATGTTTTGTTAATTGCTCTACACATTTGACCATATTTGACTATTTAAGAACAAATTAAAATTGGTTTTAAATTTCTTAACGCCCGTTTTAGATATAAATCTGAAAGTTAAAGCCATGAACGGTCAATCACATGGAAGACCATAATCTATATCATCGCAAATGGCCAGAATTACTTTTATTTAAATCCAGTTCGTCTATTTTGGCTCAGTTTTTCCAAATAAACACGAAGTTTTGTCAGGTGGTATGATAATCTCTTTAAAATATTCACAAGTCTACTTCTTTTTTTTGTTTAACAATTCAACAACTTAAAAGAGGTTTTGCATAATCGCGGCCATATTATAGACGACTCCTCATGTGGTTAATGAAACCGAATTAATTAGAAGCGGTCTCCAACAATGGATATATTATTTTTTGACCGAGGAATTAAATAAGAAAAACCCTTAAGCATATCGCTTGATGGGTTTGTTTATTTTTCCAAACCAAAAAAAAAAACCGTTAATTGCCTTCAGTAAAACGTGTTTTCCCCCTTCAAATCCAAACCAGAATACTTTCAATTCGTCAGATATGCCCATTTGTTAGCAAAGATGAGTTGATCTTCATCCAAGCGACTGTTTTTTTTTTTTGTTCAAACCTATTAACAGCTGAGACCAGACAACTGGCTTGGTGAGTGTTCGTCTAAACAATCATTAACCACATAACCATTATAGACCACTAGTCTTTCTTTTATATAACCTTCAGAATACTTATTCCGGACGATTCTATAAAGAAGCATTAAAAACTAAGTTATCGCTGATCTTTTCATTAGACACCCGGGAGAAGCTATAAAAGCTTTGTCCAGCAATCACTGAGAGTTTATTTCGATCTTGGTCCGGTTTTGGTTTAGTTGTGTTTCGTAATAATTATTCAGAATTTGGGAATAGAAGAAAACAAAACAATATGTCGAAATTCGTAGTGTTCTCGGTATTGTTCTTGGTCGTATCTATGTACCAACCAATCAATTCCTTCGGAATAGTGCGCGTGGATATTCAACAAGGTTTATACCAATTTCAATTATTCCGTCTTGTTTAATCATAACATTCTCGCATCTTAGATAGAAATACAGCCGCATTGGCTAATGCAATCGGAAGCGCGATCAGTCAGAAAATTGCTAGTTGGAACAGCATTTTGAGCAGTCTGCTGCAGCTGAAGAATTCGTACAAAACAGTTACGTATAATGTTGGAACCACCGGCGGTAGCAGCGGAAGTGCAAGTGCAATTGGAAGTGGCAGTGGCAGTAGCAGTGCAAATGCTGTCTATTCGGTTCCTCTGTACAGAAAGACTGTGCACGTAAACTATGGAGTGGCTGCACCAGTGGTCAGTAATTCAATCGAACCGAGTAGCGATGTTGTTGTATCCTCGAGCCCTGCTCAACCAGCCAGCTCAGTTGGATCATCGGGTCAGACGATATTCACTGCCAACAAGATTATTGGTGGAGTTCCAGCTGCCTCTGTGTCAGCGTCAGCGTCAACGTCTGCAGTCTCGTCGGGCTCAGCCTCCGTTGGAGCTTCTGTGGCGTCTCCAAATAGTATTGGATACTCATACAGGAAGATCTATGGTTAGAAATTAGGTAATATTATTAGTATTTGTGTATTTGTGAATAAATAAACCTCGAGCTGTATGTACTTTAACGTTAGAAACTATTTGAATGGAAATGTTTTATTTGCGTTTTTCGTTATGAGTTCTTACAAAGTGTGGCCCTCATTTGCATTCATATATGTATTTCAAAGTGAATAAAGCGTTTCAACAAACGCGTGGATCAACAAAAATTAGCATACTTAAAACTTGTACCGACGAGATTACAGTGTGGTGTGGAAATAAAAAAAACCAAGAACTCCATTCAGACGCTCAAACAAAAAAGTGATGTAGAAGAAAAAGAAGCCATTCAAGTTTGGGAGACGCTTGTTGACGCCTTTGATGTTGAATTAATTAGCACGTTGAGAACGTTAATGAAGGCATTTGGCATTGTGAGGTCGTTTTTAAGAAGAGACCCAATGCTTGGCTCAACTTCAATCATCACTGTCATGACGCCTTGTAAGTGCATAATTAAATATGATTAATCATTGCATTGAAACATAAAAAGTGGAATTCAACTGAGGAACTTTTCAGAAAGAAAAATCGAGCACTAATCAAGAAGCATTACCATTGCATTGACGGTAAGCAACAGCGTAAAGCTTCAAGCATCAAAATTGTACAAGTCTCTAGCTTAGTTCAAATTGAAGTCTCCTGTCAGACCAAAGAGAAACAGCCCTTAAAAAAATTAAGTAGATTTTGGCTCCTATTCCGAGTAGCTAATCTTTTTTATTTTTGTAAGCCTTTTCAATAGTGACATTACAGACTTTAGAACCATAAACTTCGTAGAAATTGATGGTTTTGACGTAAAGAGTTTGCTATTTAAGAGAATGAAAGAAGGTTATCGATAATAGTCCAATAAATGAAGTTCACTAAAACTCGACCTTAAAGTCGAACGTTCGATTCTCTACTTAAAATAGTTACATTTACTCAGGTGCGTAGGGAGAGGGGGGTGTGGGGGTGTAGCTACCCCCACGATTTTCCCGAGTCGGCAAATCGAGGAAGAAAAACAAAGAAAATTTGTCGAGTCAAGTCATCTCAAGCAAAAAGACACGAATGGAAGCGTTTTTGTCTCAACTCAGCAATTCTATAATCAGGGGCCTGTTTCACAGTTAATACAACACTTCATTTCATACAACATACAACAATTTTAAAATCATATATCACATACAATTTTTCAAATGGCATTCTGATTTTTTTTTGAATCCTTACAAAGATGCTGCATTTTGCTTTGCTTGCATTTTATTCTCAGAAGGAATTCAAAGACAATTTGCCAATCCGGAATGGGTGTCGGTGGGTGTTCGTCAGCGGCATAAAATGAAATGTCGGGGTACACAATCGTCGTTGGCTTGTTGGCATAAACCATAGACTTGACGTAGCCCCACAGGAAATAGTCTAACGGCGTCAAATCGCACGACCGAGGCGGCCAAGCGACTGGCCCATTTCGTGAGATAACACGCTCTCCAAACTTGGTTTCCAATAAATTGATTGTGACATTCGCTGTCTGGCTTGTGGCGCCGTCCTGTTGGAGCCACATGTCCTCCAAGTCCATATCATCCAATGACGCCGCCGCCGCCGGTCCATAAACCACACCAAACCGTAATTTTCTCGTGATGCAATGATGACTCATGGATTACGTGTGGATTGTTGCCTGACCAATACCGCATATTATGTTTATTGACGAAGCCATTCAGCCAGAAATGAGCCTCATCATGAATTGGATGTAGCTCTCTTAACGTTGAGGCCACTGACTCCGAATTTCGGTAGTAAATTTTAAAAACTTCGACTCGTTGTTGGCTCATATATCTATTCATCATAAAAAGGCAAACCTTACTAAAGAATAAATGTCAAAAGAGCGGCAAAAAATATGGCGTCGTTTGCTGTCCCTGTCGCTCTACCCCTGTTGAAAAGGCTTTACATCCTATTTTATATATAGATTTATTTTTTGTTGCAGTCGGCAAATTCTTAAGACTAGTCGGCACTTCATAAAAATTCACCCCCCCCATGGCTTGGACCTTCGCTACGCCCCTGCATTAACTTGGTAATGACCAACGCTAAGGGTGCGTCCACACTATGCCGAACAGCACTAAACGACAGCACCGAATTTATTGATGTTTCGATCGGGCTTCGAAGGCAAAGTTCTCATTGATCGATTTGTTGGAACTTCGTGCGAATAAAGAAATTTTTTTCTTGTACTGCTTCTCTGTTACTCTGTTTTGTGTGCGCAAGTAATTTCCATAGTATAAAGAATCTATAGTAGCACCATGGCGGGGAAAGCGATGGTGTCGCCGCCTTTAGTTCCCATTAAACGTACTTACCTTCTCAATCGGAACAAGTTTATCGTAGAACCCTGCCAACATGCTGTCAATACGTCATATATTACTGTTTTTTGTTAGGGCAGCTTTGCTTCGTAAATGTGTTAGCAATATTAAAGAGTGATGTGCGAGTGATGTGCTTTTTGATTCTAAATGATAAAAAGTTTGTTGTTTTGCATTTGGCGTGTCATGACATTGTTTGAAAATCATTTAAACACATTTATTAATTGATGAAAATACCATCCACAACCATTAAAGCATCCGAAAAAATACCATCCACATGCCTAAGTGAACAACCACAGCCAAATTTTTTGAACCGATAAAACGTTTAATGGGAACTAAAGGCGGTGACACCATCGCTTTCCCCGCCATGGCGCTACTATAGATTCTTTATACTATGGTAATTTCTTTACCATACAAAAATAAAACGATCGAGCAGCGGCAGGTAAGCTGCCATTGACCTTCGAATTTATTTCTCCCGTCCTGAGCTTATTGCACAACCGCACATGGTATGTATGTTTGGTTGTTTTAACAGCAACGCATGGTGCGTGTGTGTATACATCGGCTCAGGCGATTGTGACCGAGCTAAATTACATAAACATTTCGCTAACGCGTTATAACTCACACTCTGTTGTTTCTGAAAAAATTATGATTAGCCCTGTTCACACAGTACAATTAGTTGGACAGACTTCGTTTGATGGAAGTTGCAGTTTGCGTTCACACTTATCAAGCCAGTCGTCCAACTTTATGTCACATACCCTTCCACTCCATCCAACTTCTAGGTTTTCAAAAAATTTTGAAAACCATCCAACAAGTTGGACAAGCGGTCGTCTGAAGGGTTCACATTGTCAAGCATTGGTCGTTCAAGCCCAAGTCTGTCCAACTAATTATACAAAGTGAACAGGGCTAATAGGAGTAACAATTTCGGTGTAAAACGAGAGAAGAAGCCTCCAGTATTGTCAGTTGTGGGAATACTACTCCGATCCGATATAAAGTTTTCACTTTGCTTTACCTTGATGGCCGCCTTATATTTTGGGTTTATATTTTCTTTTGACTTCGGTCAAACCCGCTTTGTAAAGAACCACTTTCTTGAATTGATAGGCTTGGAACAGGTCGTGGTGAACCTTTTCCTGAACAGTCAATTCTCCGGTAAACTGGCAGGTCGGAATCGGGTCCTGCTGAACAGTCCTTTGAACTTCAATTCGATTTTGAATTGTTTGCCTCGTGACCACCTTTCTTCTACTTCGGTCGCAACCGCCCTTTAAGAGTGACCTCCTCGAGTTGATAGGCCTGGGACAGGTTGTGGTGCACCTTTTCCTAAATAAGCAATTCTCCGGTAGAGTGGCAGGTCGAAATCGGGTCGGAATAAAAATTTTGAACCGCTTGCTTGAATGTTTTCAGTGGCTTTACTCTAGCCGCAACTCCTTCGTACTTCTTTTAAGCGTTTGTTCAGGGCTAATTTCCTTCAGAAAATACCCGGAGCATTGTTCTTAACTATTCACGCTTAGCTCTTTACAGGAATACACCGCGCCGGCGCCGCTGCCCAAGTATTCGAGCTTCCTTCGGAAATACCCTGGACCCGCTGAGTACTACTCCAGCTGGAAACCAAAGAAGCCTCACAAGTTTCAACAAATCGACTAATGTGATCCTGGTCACCAAAGCCAAACCTAACCAAAAGTCGACCCCTATTTATGCCGAATGAAAAGAATGAGATTGCCACTTGGCAAAGTGTGGACTAGACCTGGGTAGACTGATAATGTTAATCGATCATTCCATCATTTTTATTTGACTCTTGGTATTTCCGAGTACGGTTCGAGTTGATTGTTGAACCAAATAAAGTAGGTTCGTATGCGTCAAAGCAGCTCTACCGTGGGTTTAATTCGGTACCTTAGAGGCATAGGCAACACCAATGTATGTTCTCAAGTAAAGTAACTTAAGCACGAAAAGATTTTTCTTTCAAACTCGAAAAAACGTTCACACTAAATATATATAAATAATAAAATTAAAAAAAAAAAATTAAAAAAATTATAGCTACCCCGAAACTGTGGCGCTTTGAAAACCTTTCTTCAGAGGAAAACAACATTCGATTGGGACAATTTAAGCAGATATTGAGGTACCTAGACTCTCATCACTTTTTGGTTACAGCACTTTCATTATATTCGATCAGATGTGATGCGGAACTTCGTAAGCATCCTGTCACTATAGCCACCTCATATCCAAATCCTGCATTGTAGTACATCAAACAAAATCCAGTTGCGATAGGTAACGCCCTCAATTGCAACCCGTTTCAACTCAACAATAAATGGCTGCTTAAATGAATTTCTTTTTTTGTCGTTCAACTTCTCCCTTCAATTTTCTAATTTTAATTGATCTAGACTTTTAAAGGAAGCATTTTTCGCTGCGGAAAACTTTGATACTCTAAACATAAACAACATACAACTAACACCATTAGGCTCGGTCAGTGAGTAGAATCCAGGAATGCAACCTGTCTTCTGTTGTTTATTAAGCTCTTACCTTTCTCTTAGGTACCAATTCTACAGTACGGCTGATTGCTTAGTTTCGACTTTTCGAGAGAAAAAATTTGAAAGCAAATTATTTGCTATAGAATGGCTGAGAGTGGGTGCCAGGCGTTATTAGCCACGTAAGGGATCGATGTTCTGCCGTTTAATGCAATTAGTATTTGTGGTTATTGAAAACGAAAATTGCAGGAAGTGTCAGTGCTTACCTTTCATATGGATGGATATACGAGTGTAAACGGAAGATAGTGGCAACGACAACGACGTCGATGGGACAACGATTGCCTTTGATGGCTTCCAATTCCAAGATACGTACTCGTATAATGCTTTTTGGCAGGGGTTGTTGGTTTGTTAATATGATATCCTGTGGCTGTCGAACTTGTGGCCGTACACAGAAAGAATTCCGAGATCAGATCAAGGAAAATCAGCTGTAAATCACGACTAATGAATCCAGTCTTAGAACTTGGATCAGACAATAGTAAATTGCGACTTTTTGTTTCCAATTTATAAAAAAAGAACGAAATGATGAAATTGACACTCAAAAATCGCATTTCAGAATTTTTAAGTATCAGTTAATATTTTGGAGCAAATAAATATTGTGACTCGCAAATCGCAAACCAAAACCATATTCCAATAAAAGCAAAAGTCTTATAACAACCCCTTTTTCAAATTGTAGGTAGGTAGTTATAGGGCGACTGGTGAATAATTGTTTTGTTGTGATTCAGTGTCGGAGTGCATATGAGATTCACGGAAAAAATTGAAAAATCGCTAATTGCGAATTTCTAGTTAGTAATTAGGGGTTTCGCACCCCTCTTTTTTGTGAACTACACCGCTTTAATTATAAATTAATCGAAACAATAGCAATTCACTCTAAGTGTCGCGTCGTCTCAAATTAAAAAAATTTTTAATTTGTGATTAGCAATCAAGTATTGTAATTTAAGAATTTTGTCTTCTTAGTAGATTACAAGCTTTTAATCGCAATCTACTACTTTCGGAGCACAACTTTGTTTTACAATTTATTCATCGTGGTTTACAAAATAAGTTTGGCAATTTGCTTTCTCGAAATGCTCAAATCTGGAAATTTAAAGGAAGATATAGGTGTTGACCCCAGACAAACGTAATCTACGAAAATACTGTACAGTAAATTACAAATGATAAGTCCCATTTCTTTTATCTCTAAAACACTACCTCCTACTTAACTGTCTGTTTATGTTCACATTTTAAGCGATCATGAAGGTACCTACTTCGCAGCTCAACGTTTTTATCGCCGACTCACAATCTCAAGACGCCTGCTTCAAATCCACACGATGACGTGTACCAGCTACATCGAGTGGATTTATCGGATTCACCTGATCAAAGGGAAATAGAAAATGAGTTTCCAGAATAAGACAGAGTGTCTCTGCTCTGGACTCGGTATAGGAACCATCTGATTTCCGAAGTGTTTCTAGCTGATTACCTTTGTTCCTTTTAAGGGCTATGGCAAGTCGACTAGTTTCTCTGATTGCTTCTATACTTTCACAGAATTCTCTGTAAGAGGCATTCTTTGATCTTCGAATAAACATTTTTAAATCCTTCTGTTTAGATCAATACTGGTTCCAGTCGACCTCTGATTTGGTCTTGAGGGACCTATTTTGGAGACTCCTGGTTTCCCTGCGAAGTTTCTGTAATTCATTGCTCCACCACGAAACTATTGATCTACTAAGCATGGGTCTAGCTGGACATACCAGTTCAAAGCTTCTTGTAAGGGTACAACTTACTTCAAAACTCCTCTTCCTCCCCTTCCAATTACCAAGGTCACGGATACGTTGATAAACCTTCAACTTATGAAATATCTTGAACAACGAAAGTTTATTAATGACCGTCCGTACGGCTTTCGTGGCAAACGGTCCACTGTCGATTTGATGGCATATCTCACCGAAAAGTGGAACCAATCTTTACATTGTTTCGGAGAAAGTAAGATTATTGCGCTTGATATTTCTAAAGCATTTGATAGAGTTTGGCATCAGGCTCTTTTATCGAAAAGCGTGCTTTTGGTATCGATGAGTCTCTTCTTCGTTGGATTAGAAATTACCTTTCCGACCGTTCAATACAAGTTGTGTTGGATGGTTTCAAGTCTGATACCCACTTAATAAATGCTGGTGTGCCCCAGGGCTCCGTTTTGTCTCCGACTCTCTTCCTCATTTTCATTAATGATCTCTTGTCTGAAACTTCTAATCCGCTTAACTGTTTTGCTGACGACTCGACCCTCAGCTTTTCATATTCGTTTCCAAATTCACGTCCCTGCTCTTCGGATGTGGAACTGGAATGGTTGCGTCTGATAAACTCATTGAATTCTGACCTTGTCAGCATTGTTACATGGGATCATAAAAACCGAGTAAAATTCAACGCTTCGAAAACTCAATGCGGTCTCTTGTCGAAGCTTAACATTCCCCCATTGCCATTATCCATGAATGGTATACCTGCTCCAAAAAACCGAAAAGCTGTCAGTACACGGTATGTGTGTAAACGATGATCTCTGTTGGAATGACCACATATTTGAAGTCGCCAAAAACGCTGCTAAATGCTTAGGCAATAAAAATTTTAAAAACAAAAAAATTTAAATACTTATTACATTTCCAACTTTAAGTTTAAATATCTTCAGAACGGCTCACTATATGAAAAAAATCAGGAAGAGCTTTTTTGTAGAGCATTAAATTTTCTACTTTAATAACTTGTCAGTTTAATTTTACTATGCTCAAATGTCAAATAAAAAAATGGTGGATGGGCGTTGTACTATTCGGGTAGGCTCTGACTGGTGCCAACTTGGCGGCGCGGCGCCCAGATGCTGTAACTTATAGTACACGTCAATTGTGCTTACTATACCTCCAAGCGGTATCCACTGGGACCTGGGATGCTCCGTCCAGAGCTGACCTGCTAAACTAGTAAGTGCGAGTGTTGACAAAGGAATCCGGAACAAAAGAATTGTGACCGGTCAACACTATAATTGCTCTGCGAACTATGACTGACTGCACGAATCTCAGTGGTCTACGAGAGCTTTCGTGTAAATGTTCCAGCGGATGAATTCGAAGGACAGAATCAACGGTGGACTTCAGCAGCCATAAAAGCAGAAACCCCTGAAGGAGCTACTCCAACATATTTGGTTTAAAGGTCTTTCGGGGTCTTTCAATACTAGGACAGGGTATTGAAGTAGAGATGGTGGCGGATGAGCTCCTGGCGAGCCAACGGCAGCACTCACACCCCTGCAGCAGGGTACTGACACTGGATATTCCAGCCCTTTGTGTCCGAAGGGATCCAAAAGGACCTGGCCCTCCAGGTTGGGGGTTGTGCGTAGGGTTAACTACCCAACCACGGAAAAAAAATATGGGTCCGAAACAACCAAAATCCTCGGATAACGATAATGATTTCAAAGTTGACGACCCAAGCAAACGAAAAAAGGACAATGACCTCCGGATCTGCACCTGGAACGTAAGATCTCTTAACGGACTAGGTGCAGCTGGAGAATTAGCGGACGCCCTGGACTGCTGCAAAGCAGACATAACCGCCATCCAAGAAGTGCGATGGAGTGGACCGGGCATAAAGAAGATGAAAAACTGTGACATCTACTATGGCGACTGCTACAGGCAACAGAAACAGCGCTTATTTGGGTGCGGATTTGTCGTTAGAGGAAGACTCAGGGATAAGGTGATTAGCCAAAATCCAGTCAATGAGCGTATAATGACCATCAGCATCAGGGCTAAATTCGCCAACATTAGCCTTATATGCGCCCACGCCCCCACAGAAGAGAAAGACGACGATTCCAAAGACTGTTTCTACGAGCTCCTCGAAGAAACGTATGAGCAGTGCCCTAGACACGACGTGAAAATCGTTCTTGGCGATTTTATCGCAAAGCTAGGGAAGGAGGACATCTTTGGAAACACAATCGGTAAGCATAGCCTCCATGACAAAACCTCCGAAAACGGACTGAGGCTAATCGATTTTGCTGCGGGGCTGAATCTTGTTGTAAGTAGTACACGCTTCCCGCATCTCAAAATTCATAAAGGTACATGGCGATCCCCAGATCAATTAACCGTCAACCAAATTGACCATGTTGCGATCGACGCAAGGCACTCTTCCAGTGTGCTAGATGTCCGAACTTTCCGAGGGGCCAACTTTGACTCGGACCACTACTTTGTTGTAGCCAAGGTACGAATGAGGATATCTTGTTCACGACCAGCACGAACTAACGCTGTGAAGAGATATGACGTCGGAATGCCACAATCGCAAGAGATTGCAAGTGCCTTTTCCAATTGAGTGTCCCTTCAATTATCCTTGAATCCCATGCCGCCAGCATTAAGCATTGAATACCAGTGGCAGCAATGCCAAGAAGCCATCAGAACCGCTGCTTCTGAGGTTCTGGGTTTCACTCGGCCACCAAAACGAAACGCATGGTTTGCTGAAGAATTCAGGCAGGCAAATACAGCCAAACAAAAAGCACGTCAAATGCTGATGCAACAACGAACAAGGGCTGCTTACGATCAGTATAACGAGATCTACAAGGAGAAAAGAAGGGAAGAACACCGACTTCTCAAAAAGAAAAAGAAGCAGCATGAGAAGAGCTCGTTTGAGGAAATTGAGAGGTGCCACGACAGGAACGAGATTCGGAAGTTTTACCAAAAGGTAAAAAGATCCTGCCAGGGTGGCAAACCCCGAACTCAAGCCTGTAAAGACCAGCAGGGAAACATAGTTATAGAGTCACAGTCGCTACTGAGGATCTGGAAAGATCATTTCTGCAGACTGCTTAACGGCGATGAGGACACAAATTCCGCTGTCAGGCAGATTGCGCCATTCAGCTTGGACGATGATCAAGAATGCCGTCCTCCCGACCTGGAGGAAGTTAAGCTTGCCATATGCAAACTTAAATCAAATAAGACTGCAGGTGCAGATGGATTTGATACCGAACTTTTCAAGGCAGCTTTAGATCAGTTGGAAAGGAGCATGCACCAGCTGATCTGCATGATATGGTCGGAAGAAAGCATGCCCGATGAATGGAACCTCAGTATCGTATGCCCGATCCTAAAGAAAGGGAGACCCTCACAATCGCTTTGATTATAGAGGAATAATAAGCCTCCTTAACGTCACTTATAAGATCTTGACTGCTGTAATTATGTGAACGTGATAGGTCCTTATCAATGTGGTTTTAGACCAGAGAAGTCCACAATAGACCAAATTTTCACATTACGGCAGATCTTGGAAAGAACCCGAGAACATAATATCGATATTCACCACCTCTTTATCGATTTCAAGGCCGCGTATGACAGTATTTACAGAGACGAGCTGTACAGAGCCATGTCTAGTTTCGGCATCCCTGCAAAACTCGTACGACTATGCTGGATGACTTTGGAGAATTCACGCTGCTCCGTCAAGGTCGGAAAAGAACTCACCGAGACCTTTGATGTCGAAAAAGGCTTTAGGCAAGGCGACAAACTGTCATGCGATTTCTTCAACATCATACTTGAACAGATTGTAAGAAACTCAAACGTCAACACCAGAGGAACAATTACTCGCCTATGCAGACGATATTGACGTAATGGGAAGAAAAAAGCGTGATGTCATAGGTGCTTTTGCGAATGAGGGCAAAACGAAGTATATGTTTTCATCAAACAAGGACACAGAACATCGACGAATTGAACAAAACGTCACAATAGACAGACATAACTTCGAGGTAGTACAAGACTTCGTCTACCTAGGATCCGCTGTAGACACGGACAACAACATCAGTGCGGAGATCAAACGGAGAATAACTCTTGCCAACCGTTGCTTCTTTGGGTTAAGAAGGCAATTGAGAAACAAAACCCTCTCTAGAAAAACCAAGGTGACCTTGTATAAGACCTTGATTATCCCAGTCCTGCTTTACGGCGCGGAAGCATGGACCTTATCGATCGATATTATCTTATATGTGGAGAAGAAGATACAACAACGAGCTGTATATGCTGTACCGCGACATGGGCATAGCCAGAAGAGTACGCATCGCGAGGCTACGATGGTTGGGGCATGTAGAGCGGATGGACCTAAACGCTCCGGCTCGTCGGGTGTTCGAAAGCACATTGCAGGGAAATCGCGAAAGGGGAAGACCTCGTCTTAGGTGGCGTAATCAAGTGGATGAAGACCTCAACCGACTTGGAGTGCGAAACTGGAGAGAGCTCGCACGAGATCGAAATCGTTATAGAAGGATGTTGGTTGAGGCCCAGGTTCACCCCGAACTGTAATGCCCACCTAAGTAAAGTATGCTCAAATGTCAAGCTACAAAAATAAGAAAAAATAAAATTTTTTGTTATGTTATTTAAATGGAAAATTGAAAGTTAAGAACAGGCACCACTTAATGTTAATATTAAGAGCCCAAATTTTAAAAGGCTTCTTTTTATACCTTCCGGTATTTAGCCTGATTTTTTTTGTTAAAAAATATAATTTGCCCAAAAATGACCCACCCTAATCATCATCTTCGAATAGCGAAACAAGAGCATGTCTAAGCCTATTGACCAGACCATTTCAATTATCGTTAATAGTGACAATAAAAACGAATTAGACTTAGCTTGCTACCTAGAGGAACACTGAATGCAGCTCAAAAAGAAAGCAGATCTTAAAAAAACCACTGTAAAACCGGGTTTCAAATAAGAAGAAATCTATTTCAGTTTGTTTTAAGTATGTAAAAATCTGTTCAAACCTTATCTGAAACTTTATAGCAACTAAAATCAAATAACATGGGGTCTTTTCTCATTTTGACTTTTAGGGACGCCAACTTAAACCTTAGAAAATCTAATAATTGGTTGGAAAATATGGGGGGTCAGTATGGTGACCTGATCAATCTGATCTCAAGAATCATTGCGCTCCTCGGTATAACGAACAATGAATAGGTGGTGTTGGGAGGAGAAGATGATGAACAGGGAAAAATTGAGTTGGTGACTACGTTATTGGGGTTGAGAACAGTCACCGAACCATTTGGTGTCCTAAAAGAACTTTCGGATGCTATTCCTAAGTAATGCCGCCAAGTTCGTGGAAAAAGTATTCTCCTAGTGGTTTTTTCAAAGCAAAGTTTGGGCACTCACAGAGGAAGTAGATTGATTCTTCCTCTGACTCTTCATCATGGCATCTTTTAGTTTAGTCCCATGTGCTAATGCCCATTCTCGTCATATGAGCACCCAATGAGTTGTGACCCCTCAAGAAAGCCAATCAACGGAGAGAGCCGTGCCTTCCTAACCAAGAGTAGCATCTTATATATCAGTCCATTGGTTTCTGGAAATCCTCTAGTGGCTTGAGTAGGTACAGAGGTTTTCATTTCGCTGAGTTCGAGTCTGGCAAGCACAAGGCTGAAACCAAAACGTCTTGGGCACACTTTTTTGCAGTCAGGAGAATTTTTCTAATTTTTGACATATCACACAAAAGCTTATCACTTAGAACTCAAAATCTTATGAGCCCTGTTCACACTGTACAATTAGTTGGACAGACTTGGGCTTGAATGACCAATGCTTGATAGTGTGAACTCTTCAGACGACCGCTTGTCTAACTTGTTGGATGGTTTTCAAATATTTTTGAAAACTTAGAAGCTGGACGGAGTGGAAGGGTACGTGACATAAAGTTGGACGACAAGCTTGATAAGTGTGAACGCAAACTACATCTGACCATCTTACTTCCATCAAACGAAGTCTGTCCAACAAATTGTACAGTGTGAACAGGGCTATAAGCTACGTTTTTGAACGCCAACCTCCACCCCCCACTAAAAAAAAAAAAATGGCAGACTGTGGAAAATGAAAGTCAGAATTCGATCAGCTGTCAAAAACCTCCAACGCAAATTTCGCTAAAAAGACATCAGATAAACACAAAACTTGCCTCAATTAGTAGCGTAAGTTGCACAAACACGGAGGCATATAGAACGAGGATGGCTTGTAACTAAAACTCAATCGTGCAATTAAGAACTGGCAAGGTAAGCGAAGGTAAGCAATGCTTAAAACTAATTACGGATTTTTTTTCTTTCGGAATGTAAATGAGAGCGTTTAGTTGAATACATTTTAGAGCGCACATCTTTGACGGGATGTTTTCGTTTCATGTTGAATTAAACTTTATCAAAATTCAAATAACTTACTAAGGGTTTCTTAAAACCACAATGGAAAAATCCAAATGTTTACGTCTCTTTACATAAGACTCCGAATAACAATATGCAAAGTAAGTTTAAAACAAGTCGACTGAAAGACGTTCCAGAACTACAGATTTATAGGTTTTCAAAACCCATGGCCACACAGAATGTTGTTTACCTTTCTCTATAATCAATTCAACACAAATTCACTAGTGAGTACTCAAAATGGAAGAACATACAATGATAGCCCCAACAATAGGGAATCAACACGAATACGAATTTGCATGTTGATTGAAAATGTATTCGTTGACATTCGAGACCAGTTTTGTTTGCCAGTAGTTGAGGAACACAAAAATGAAAATAACCAACTGAAATCGAAAGTGAGCTCATTGCACTTTTAATTGGACTGATTGATGGCCTTTCCATTGATTCAGAAAACCATGTCAAACTTTCTTTTCAAAAGCTGTGATGTTGTTAGTGATTAAGTCATGGCCTCATGGGACTTGTTAGTTTAAAACTGCATCTTTAGTCGGCAAATTATTTACATGAACCTAGACGGTAATTTTAAATCAGAATGTCTGCTTATTGGAGTTTGAGGTTCGAATTCCAGAAGAATTTTTTCGACGGGTATCGCTTTTCACCAGGGGCCGAATCACGGCATCAGTGATCGAGTGAGAGAGTACTATTTTTTCTTCAAAACTCATTCTATATTACACAACATGCACCTGCTGTTCTTTTATCGACTTCAATTCGTTCAAATACTGATGAAAGAATGTCAAATTGTGGTACTATTTGATAACGTGAAAAGTAATGCCAAAAGCACATAATTCAGTCACGTATTAATTACTCGATCACGTGTGCGGTAATTCGGTCCCAGGTTGTTTTTTTTTTGGTGGTGCAAAATAGCGAGAAGCCACTGGGTTAGGCGCATTTCTCTCAACCACACCATGTGAACGAATGGAAGGGACCTACAATTGCTTGCCCATGAGAAGGTCCCAGCCATTCGTTTTTGTTGTGGCGACCAATTCTGCAACAGCTGCCGGTGCGGCGGGCGGGGGATTGGAGGTTGCATCGCCCGGCATGTAAACGGAGGCTAGGATTAGGGGTGGCGCCCCTTCTCTCTCGCACTTCACTGTTGTCAGATCACTACTACTGTAAGGGGTTAGAAGGAGGAGATTTAAATTTGTCTTTGATAAAATACATGTACCATAGTTATACCTTCTGTAGGCCCTTTGTTAAAGAAAAGGAAATAATCTTTGGATTTCAGTCCGCAGATCTGGCCATGATTTATCCATGGCTCTTGTATTAGGGCTAAATCGATGTCAGTTTTTGACATCAACGCGGTCAAGGTGGCAGAGGCCAACTTACTGTGCTGCAGGTATATTTGTAGCACCTTTATCGTTTTTTTGTTTCCATCATTTTTGTTTTGAAAGTTGGCAGCCGTTGCCGACCTCACCTTAACCTTGTTTAGGCCAATATTTAGTCTATATCCTTTCTGGAAGCATAGCCATTGACTCATGATTGAGCATGACTAAGACTTCTTGGCCTGCGCTCGTAGGCTCTTCCATCTCCAGTACTTTCCAGTCAGCACTTGGGAAACTTGGGTTGAGTTTTCGTAAGAAAAGCTCAATTGTTTCCTTCTTCAAGCGCGGTCCAGGAATGTTTATTCAGACTTTGGGTCTGGTGAGGAGGTCTTTCTATAATGCAACTTTTAATGTTGCACCTTCTTTAAAGTCCGCCATTTCGGATATCTTAGTTATTAGCCAGTTCGGGGTATATTCGTCATTGCAAGTGAGAATCTTGAAACCCTTCAACGTCGAAATGGGTCCGAAATCAGGCACCGCGCCGAGGACGTGGGAAGCTCGTCAGTCATGCACTCGAGTAGCCAGCCCTATTTCCACTCGAGTCCAGTCTTCCTTGCTTAGCCTTTTTTCTAGACTCTCCTCATTGATAATGGCCACCTGAAGGCTCTCTTTTATCAATTCCGCTCCTGTACTTTTTATGTCAGTTGTACTGGCCGTCTTGGGCTTTTTGTTCACGGACATTGGAGGGGGGGTCGAGTCGTTGTGTCTGGCTCTCTTTCTTTGACTGCTTTTTACGTGCTTTTTAAACCTTTCGGTCTTAGGACTATCCAGTGGTGGTCTCCCAGGTGTTTTTTTGGACACCGCAGTCTTTGTCAATATAGGTTTCTTTTTATTTTCATCTTTTGTGACTCTACCTCTGGGTTCTGCCAAGGGCAAGGTCTTGTCTTCCATTTTCTTAATGAATTTCCGAGCCCAGCTTAGGCGTTTCCAATCACGGAAACACAGCGTTGAGGTGTCACCTTTGCCGAATCTTCGTACGGTCCTTCTGGCATTCTCGAGCCTCTTTTGACCTGGGTCTTGTACATCTTTCCTATTCTGTACCCTCGGATTAGCGTCGTTACCTTTAGCCGGCTCTGATGAGCGATGGCTTTTGGTTGGGGCTTTATCCACACAGACTTTACGATGTGTGGTTTTTTCTGGACCCTTGTTTGGAGTTGAGGTCACTTTGGCCTAATTTTCATTTTTCGCCAGGAATTCGCCTCTTTTGGCCTCTGGCCGCCTTGGGTCAGGATTTTCAGCCACCGTGACATCCACGATAGAGTCGTCAGAACTGGCGAAAGATTGATAGTCGTCTTCCTCAAGGATGCGATGTTCCTCTTCCGACATTATCTCTCGTCCACCTGTTCCTCCTTCTCCATCATCGGAGTCTGTAAAATCCATGAGGTTCTTCTCCGAGAGTCCCTCATTGGTTTCAGCGGCTTTCCTCTTGTCACTGGCGACTTATCTTCTTTCGAAGCCAAGCCATCGCCGACAGCCGTGACTACTGCCGACTTTTGAGCGTATATCACCGCTCGAGTTTTCTCTTCTTCGTAAACTTTTTCCATTTTTTCATAGATAGACATCTCTGTTTGAGGTTTACTTGGTTGTTTGACTCTGCAATTGTATTGCTGGAGTGTCGAAACGTAAGCACCCCCACCACGTCAAGGTGAAACCTCGTGGGAGAGACGAGCATTTACTAACGGACGGCTCTCCGCTCGAAATTTACCTAATTTAAATTTCTTGCTTTTGTCGATTTTTGATTTCAGAAGTAATAAGTCCGCCTGTTGATTCCATCCTGTCGGTTTCTCAACTTCCGAACTCAACAAAAGATGAAGTTGTAGTGAAGAAAGTGGCACTAACTTCCTTTTACACTGTTTTCTTCTTTCGCCAAGTACATTTCTGTAACTCAGCAGTTTTATTTTAATAATTTTTTTCTTTAAACTTAGATTTCTGTGTATTGTGTTTCCATCAATCACTGTCAGCAGATAGAGTGACATGAAAAATAATAAAAAAAAAAACGAAACACGACACAGCCAACATACAGAAACCAGCTACACACCAGACACCACCGCCATCGTAAGGTTCGCAGAGAACACCAACACCACCACTAGCCACTACCATCTGGGCAGCACACAAAGTTGAATTGATTGCAGTTTGATTTCAGTTTAATTCAACCATTTACCTTTGGGCATGGCAGTGGGGGATCAATCGCACCATGCACTGTTAGGTTGACTTAGAATTAACAATCTAACTGACTGACAATAATTGATGTACGCCAGGACTGCACAACAAAAGGGTGTCATGAGGCACTTCTGCTGCAAGGGTCGTGCGAACAACAAAAACATACACAGCTATACATGTGCAATTGCATACCAAACTAACACAGCAAAGAAAAAGTGCGAAGAGGTCGTCGCGTCGGAGTAAAGCCATTGAATTCCAATACAAAAGTGTAATCGTTTAAATTCAGATTGAAAGTCCGAGTCCGGTGCGCGGTGCGGCAGAGCGAGCATACAGGACAGTGATTCCTATTTCTAGAAATGAAGCAACTAATGGACTTATGTGGATCAGTAGATTTATCGAACAGTGACTTTTATTGTACGCGTAATGAAAGTTGATGTGCAAGAAGACAAAGCTATACCTTAATTGGAAGTAATTATTCTCTATTTGCTTTTTTCTTCTTCTGCATGGTAAGTCCACTTAAAAAGTGGGCGAGAACTCCTTGGAATCGAATAAGGATCTTACGATTGAAAGATATAGAAACGTATTGAAGACTGACAGAAGTATCTTCCGACATAATACGTGTATCAATTTATTTTGAACAGAAAAAACTTGAAAAAACAGTAGCAAACAGCTCCATTGGAGGAACTCGTATTTTAAGCATTGGGGGAAACTAGTGGTGCCCGTGGCGTAATGGTAAGCATGGCTGCCTGTTACTTGGGAGGCTCGATGAGACAGCAAGTCCTATGATAAAAGTTTCATTGCAAGGAAAATCTTTTTTTCGATTAACCGTTCGGAATGGGCCAACATTGTAGGCCCCTTCAACTTCCCCACAAAGTTTGGTTGAGAAAAATGTAGGCTATGAGCTGCCTGCACTGTTGTCCCACTTGGTCATAAAATTTATAGAGATGGCCGGAGCAGGGTAACAAATAACTAAACAAATAGGGTATCGCAACAGAGCGGGGTACCCCGGTAGCGCATTTCGAACAACCATGCCTTCTGAGGGAATGCAGAGGTCCTGAAATTTTCTGCCGATTCCGAATGGCTAATCGAGAAAGCCCTTTTCATATCAATGAATTTTTTTCCGGAGAACTTGCTTATTCCTCTCGGAAGGCGATATCCCTGGAAAATTTATTTGGCTTCTGTAATGATTCGAACCACAAACCCCCGGTTAAATGACTAAAATGCTTACCATAACACCACGGGTACCACAGAGAAAAACAATAGAGGAGGTCAAAAGTCGAACCGCCTACGAATTTAAATGAACTACGTTCATTTCAAGGAATTGCTAATTATTGTCTAGTAACCAGCTTCTGAGAATAGAGACGAAATACTGTGGTGGATAATCTTTATCATCGACGATTCATCTGGTGAAGATTTACTAGGATTTCGCTGAGATTATACAGATTAGTCATACTCAAAGAGCTCCTTCATGGTTTAATTCATAGATGAAGTTAGCTGTTTGTCCCCGAAAAAGTCCCCGCTTCGATAAGTTAAATAGGTTTATCATATGCAATAAAATAGGGAGTATTATTTTCAAGGTAAGGAATAGTAGCGTTCTGAAAATCGACAGTGGGCGCCAGAAACTTTTTACACGTATAAAGTTTCAAACCGTGTGTCAGGAATTTCTTGAAAAGCTAATAAATTTGAATTTCCGCCAGTAAGTTTGAACAATTTTATTGTTTTGAGAAACCCCGTTCGAACACTAGAATAAAAACTCAGGCTGTTTCGAGAAAGCCAAGGTTATTCAAGGTTATACCAAAAACGAGCAGCAAATTACATTATGTTAAGGATAATGCAAGTAAATACTCCGACCCATAGAATACATTGCGTCCGTTCACTTCTTGATTCAACTGACAGCTCGATTAAATACACACGTTCTTAAAGTAGGGGACCCATAAGCATTGGATGCAACGGACGCAACGGAAAAAGTAGGCCAATTTTTTACTTTTTGCGTCCGACAGAACTGATGACATTAGCTGGCAAAACCAATTTGAAGTTTCCTCTTCTGCTAGTAATGGAATGAGTGGTAACATTTTCGATCGGATTTTAGCATAAAAATAGTTTAAATTGCCGAAAAGCACATTTAATGTCCATTTTTAATGACAAAGTTCTTATTGCTATGTAAATATTTCTTCATCTTTTATTAACACAAAAAGTTGGGCATCAAACCATGTAGACAATTTTTCATAAACTTGCTTCAATCTCAAATGTAACATTCTTGTGGACTTTATGCTGAGCTCGGATAACCTTCATTCATCTCAGTATCACAATTATTAACAGATTGCCAGTATATTCAGTTTTTTTTTCCTAACACAAAAAAAAGTGAAAACTGAATCAGTTGGAAATTTGTTAATAATTGTGATAGTGTGACAAATAAAGGCTTTAAAAAATAAAATAAAAAACTAAAGGCTTTCTGAGCTCAGTATAATGTCCAAAAAAGTGTTTTTTTTTTTTTTTTAAATTTTTTTTAATTTCATAATTCATTTATTTATTTCATAACTTACACAGTGAGATACAATATCTCTTTAAATAGTGCAAGCTTCGACTATAGTTCAATTATAATTTCAGTTTTAAGTGGAATGTGTTACGTTTTAAGTTTCTTACAGAATAACCTATTTTATTTATTATGCAAATCTGTTTTTTAATATTATATTTATATTTCAACTAAGATGTAAGAAAATGCAATACTTTAAATTTTGGAAAATTATTTAAATATATAATACATATTACATTTTTAATATAAATAAGTGAAAAAAAAAAGAAACAATTCTTTTAGTGGAGGAAAATAGAAAAAGAAGAATGAAAGGAAAAGGAATAGAAAAAAGAAAAGAAAAAGAGGGAAGCGGAGAAGGGAGAAAGAAGAAATAATAAACAGTCGTCATCCAGATGTCATCAGGTAATTCATAAGCTTATTCTTGAACAAGGCTGCACCACTTAAAAGTCTAATGGTTCGAGGGAGGGAATTCCATAGACGTATCGCGTGGATAAAAAATTGTCGTTCGGAAATCAAAAAATTGTAATGGATAGGAATGAGATTTAGAGTTCTACTACATTGAGTAAAACGGATCCTGTTGTACAAATTCACTGGTTCTTTTAATTGTATAATATTGTGTAGCAAGGTTAATGTTCTCATTTTAAAAATATCAACCAGGTCAATACCAAAGATTGATTTCGAAAATGCTGAAATGTGATTATACGTTCTTAGCCCATAAACATATCGTGCTATACTATTATAAGCCACGTTTAGTTTGCGCTTATGTTCAGAATCGCAGTTGCTGAAAATTTCGCAACCATAAAGCATAATTGGTATAATAAGGGTTTTAGCTAGAACAATTCTAGTTTTTAAAGGTGTTACTGTGCTTGTAGACCATAGGGTACGCAGACCAGCATATATTCTACCCAAGGTGAGCCTTATGTGGTTACTCCAGGTGAGGGTACTATTGAAAACCATACCAAGGTTTTTTGCAGATTCAACAAAGTCGATAACCCTGTTATTCAAGTACAGGCTTGGGAAGCAAGACGTATCCAACTGCTTTCCTGGAGATAACCAAACACTTTGATTTTGAAGGGTTTAGGCTGAGACCATTCACTTGAGACCACTGATAAACTCTACCAAGATCTTCATTAATTTCCCACGCAGCATTTTCCACGAGGCCCAGTGGAAAGCTTATTCGCATCTGCACATCATCTGCATACATATCAACTGATGAACTCAATATACATTTTGGTAAATCGTTTATATACATTGTAAAAAATATTGGTCCTAAAATCGAGCCTTGTGGAACTCCCAAGGTTAGAGGAAGAAAATCGGACACGGAATTATTCGCAACAACTGCCTGTGATCTGCTACTTAAGTATGAGGCAATAAGCTTTGTTGATGATAATGAGAAATTAAATTGGTTCCGAAGTTTGATACAGAGTACATTGTGATTTACTGTGTCAAAAGCTTTAGAGAAGTCCAGTAAGACCAAAAACGTAACTTTATTCTCATCAACGGCTTGTTTTATGTCTTCTGTCACATTTAATAGAGCAGTTGTGCAATTATGCTTTGCTCGAAACCCAGACTGATTGTCACATAATAACTTATTGTTTTTTATATATTTATTAATTTGCGAACTCATGATTTTTTCAATTACTTTGGAGAGAAACGGCAAAATTGCTATTGGTCTAAACTCATTCGTGTTTTTAGGTACTGGAATAATTTTAGCGCATTTCCAGGAATGAGGAAATACACCCGACATGAATACTGAATTGCATATATACGTTATATATGTCAAGATGTATGGTAGGATAATTTTGATAAAAACTGGATTTAAATCATCAAAACCGGTCGCTTTGGACTTAATAGACAGTATGCTGCTTAGCACGTCCGCCTCATTCACAGCTGAAAAACTAAATTTAGGAAAAGAATTCAAATTTTCAAAATAATCATTATCGTACTGATGGTTCAAAATACTGGATGCACTATCATTGATTGAAGAAACTGAGGCAAAAGTCCTATTTAACTCATTACAATCAATAACAGCAACATTCCGTTTAATATTTTTACCTATTCCGATTTCCCTCAAGTTTTTCCAAAGATTTTGTTTTGCCAGTGTAGGATCAAGGCGGGGAGCATAAAAACGTCGTTTAGACTCACGTATCTGACAAGTAACCCTATTCCTAAGTATTCGATAAGAGTTGTACAGTAAGTCGATTCGAAACTTTTTCCACCGATTGTACGCTTTGTTTCTTTGATGAATAAGGTTTTTGATTTCCGTTGTTAACCAAGGAGGAGCGTCATTTGATTTTATTAATTTTGTTATAAGCGGGACATGTGTATTAAAAAGATTTCTGATATTACCTTGAAAGAAATTAACTTGGTCATCAACATTTGGCATTCTGAAAATTCTATCCTATTCAACTATGGAAACATCATATTCTAATTGATTACATTTCAGTGTTTTTGATGTCCAACTTTTTGTATTAATAAAAGATGAAGAAATATTCACATATCGGTAGTTGCATACGAATCTAAACATATGTTTTCCGTTTGTGTGTATGTATATGTTTAAATCTATATTCGCTTTTATTTTATTTTGTTTTTACTAAAAAAAAATTAATTTAATTTATAAATCTCACTGACGATGGAAGCATTGCTTCTGAAATGTACATCTGAGGAAATATAAAAAGTGTTTTAACTGTTAAAAATTGTATTAATCTTTTTATTTATATAAAAAGAAATCGTTATGATCTAAAGAAAAGTTGCTCCGAAATGTACTCTTTGTAATGTAAGTCTTCACATTTATACTTTGCACTCATAATTCGTACTCAAAATTTCTTAAACCACTGTTCTTTGGTAGTTAGTTTTATAAAAACCTTATATAAAATTCTACCTACACCACCTCAAAAAAACTCTGAATGTGAAATATTTTATGAAGAGCTCACTCGTCTCTTAGCAGTTGACTCATCGATTCATCTCTAATTTCTCTTTGACTAAATTTTATCTCTCAAAACACCGCAACGGATTATATGGGCCACTCCTGTCCGTTGCGTCCGTCAAAACTCACAGTTGCCAGCTGAATCCGGCAGCCAACGGACGCAACGGATTCTATGGACCGGGGCCTTAAACGGTCGGAGGGACCATTAAAAAAATAGTAGGACAGGTTATCTAAGGTTGAACCGTTAATGACCTAACCCGAATATATCCAATAAGGACTGAATAAGAAGGACAGGCGACAGACAATTGTTCTGCTGAATGCAATAGTAAACAGGGAGCCACACCGTAAAATTTTAAGGAAAATTTCCAAAACATAAAAACCTAAGGCACAAACTCAAATAAGAAAAATTTCACTCTACTTATCTTCTCAATAGGAATTAATTGCTTTCTCCTTCTTCTCTCTTTCTTCCGTTTCGTCTTGATTACGGATCACGGATGATTACCTTTTTTCAATTCTGTCTCACCTCTTCGACTGAAAATCATTCGTTGTCCCTCACTTTCCATAAACTCTATATCCCACAATTTCACAAAAAAACCATGCGTTCAATTTTTCAACCAATTTTCTTAAAATTATCTTGACGCTTGCTAGTTAACCAAGAAGTGTCTCACACTTCAAGCTCCTTGTCTGACGTCTGACCCCAACTTCGCTTTCACATTCATACACTCAATCAATAACTTCCGTTTATTCAGTATCAGGTATCACGACATCAGCGCTTTGTGCCATCGCTGCGCTGTGCACATGCACAACGAAAGTGCACATGCTCAACCACTACCTACATACAAAGAGTTTGACAAGTGGTTGATGTCGTTCAAAACTGGCCACTCTCTCGCCAATCACAAAATGCACAAAATGGGATTGGTGTCGTCCAAGACGTGCCGATCTGAATGGGTGAGTTCCAATTTCAAAGCCTTACTGGAATACATCGAAAACTGAACCACTGTATTCTCAGTTACACATTTTCTCAGTTATTTTTTACCGCGCGGAAATTGAATTGATTAAGGTTCACAAACACTCCAACCTATTTTACTATTCAATCCTTTTTCAAATCATGATCACCCGAAAATCACTAACCTACTCTGGTGGCCAGTTTTTCAGATTTGGGGGAAGTAAGGAAGAACTTTTTTGTTCCAATCTTTAAATACCTTACTCGTATTGTGAGCCACAAAGTCGTATTTTTTGTTTATTTTCCGACAATCACCAGGGTAAATTTGGTCATTTGATTTTATACGGCATCTATGTCATACTATTTCAATACTGTTTCTAATCCATTATTCCGCAACGCCGTACAAAAATCAGGCGACATGGGTAACAAATCGAGGGTTGCCACCCCCTCTCTTTCCGTGGTCCAGGGGGTGATTTGACACAACATGAAATAAATTTATTTTGAAAGTATTTTATGCATAGATAATATTTTTTCATATGCCGTACATTTTCGTTGGTCCAAAGGGGAAAAAACTGAAAAAGAAAAAATCAAAGAAAAAAATTCATATAACGAAATGTAAGGTGAAATTTTTTTTATACGGCATTTAAATAGTTTATTTGTACTAATTTTCATAGTCTTTTCGTGATTCTAGGTTCCTAGTCACAAACTATGTTAAATATGGGTTTGTATACTATCGATTTATACCAAAATATAGTTATGTTGTCACTGATAATTCCAAAATACAACATATTTTTGAGAAGTACTCATGACACTGAAGTTAGCAGACACCTGTAAAATTTGAGCTTTTATTTCAGAAATGAATAAGTGGAAAAAAAAAAATATTTTAAGAATTTGTGCTTACAGTTTTTTGAATTATGTAGATGTGTGTTTGAAATCTACCTTTTCATTTACTTGATTACAATAAACCGTGGTAATTATTAATAACAGGAAATTCCATTTCATTGGAAAATCTTTACATAAATAATTTCTATTCTCATTTCTAATTTCACTATTTATTCCGGCTCACTAAACCGGGCATTTCTTTCCAATTATAAATATTCCTTTGTAACTGTGTAAACATCTATGTTTTCATTCGTACGCGACCTTCTTTTTATTATTTTTTTTTCTGGAACTTCTAATTGTCTTCTACGAATCTTTCACACTTCACTCTTGTGACATATTCTGACTTGTTCACCTCGTGTCCAGTTAGTAATTCTTCAAGTGATACTTGTGCTTTTGGTATTAGATATTCTTGTAATATTATTATCTAATATGAAACAAATCCTCGTAAATGTGGGTGAGGATCAGTTCAATGTCGATCGCAAAATATGGATGCAACTCGGAACCGGTAACCACGTGAAAAACATTGACGTTTGTGCTGTATACAGAGACTTGGGCGAAAATCTCTGTTCTTCGTTGGCTGCATTCCATGCTTTTACGGGATGCGACTTCAATCCCGCATTTTATAGAAAGGGCAAAAACAGACCATTCAAAGTATTGGAGAAATCAGGGAAGTTCCAAGACGCATTTATTAAAATGGGGCATAATACGTTTGTTGCAGATCCACTACTCATGGAACAAACTTTTAATGTTCTGCAAGAATATGTATGCGTTTTATACAACGTAAAAGCAAGAAAAACTGTAAACGAAGCAAGGTGTATCATATTTGAAAGGATTTATACGCCGAAAAGTAGTAATGAAGCTTTCAAAAAGACAGCTATGAGATTGGAAGCAACATCGTTTCCCCTTTCTTTCCGGGAGTTGGAGCAACATCTGAAGAGAAGTACCTACATAGCACAGATTTGGTGTAATGCCTACAAACAAGTACCGTCGATCTTGTTTCCAATAAACTATGGATGGGTTGTTAATGACGGTCGGTACGATTTCGATTTGTTTCACGGCGAGGAATGCCCCCAAAAAGTCTGTGACATAACGGAACCGGATGAGGAATCAGGCGAAGAAGATGATGACGTCATAGGTAAATAAATAAATAGATCTTTACATCTTTAATTTGTACGTAAGACTTTGATTTTGACAAATACATATTTATGTTTCAGAAAATAATAGAGAAGATAATTCGGACGTCGATGAAGACGTTGATTCCGATGACAACTCAGCAACTGATTCCGATACTGAATAAATTTATCGAATTTTTCTAAAAAATGAACTTTTTTTTTATTATTATCATAAAAAAAATATATAGAATTTTTCTAAAAAATGATTGTTTTATTTATTCACATCATTACCATGAAACAAATCAATTATATGTATGTATCAATAATATTTGAAGTATATATTAAACCAAAAATGAAATCATTTCATAATGAAATTTCATTTTTTTAGGTCAATAAGGAAGATAAACACAAACAAATTAAATATAATTCAGACCACAAACTGTGTTCAATTAACAGATTAACTTGTTAAAACTGTTACTCTTTATTCTAAAATATATGGTCTGCATAAAAATGTACGGCATAATTTTTTCCTAATTTATCTATGTTAATACTATTTAAAACAAGAGATAAAACGTAAAAAACTGCTATATTTCATTAATCTATGATATTTAAACTTTTACAATAATTTGCAAAATTTAAGTTTTTGTATTTCTCTATAATTCTTTTTAGAACGGTTTCTTTTAAACGGCAATACTATGTAACAATTGTATTTTACAATATCTTGTTAAAAAAAAAGTTTCCGTACAGGATCAAATGATTTTACAGCTATAAAAATCAGGGATACGATGAAATGAAGATAGTTATTGATATGCATTCAAATGATCAATCATTTTTTGACGGCATTATTTTTAATAGTACTTTTGAGTGCTAGATAATGTTTTGGAACCTAAGCCGTACTTTTTCAAATCGACCCCTGGACCACGGAAAGAGAGGGGGTGGCAACCCTCGATTTGTTACCCATGTCGCCTGATTTTTGTACGGCGTTGCGGAATAATGGATTAGAAACAGTATTGAAATAGTATGACATAGATGCCGTATAAAATCAAATGACCAAATTTACCCTGGTGATTGTCGGAAAATAAACAAAAAATACGACTTTGTGGCTCACCATTTTTATACGGCACTGTGCGTTTTCTTATTATTTTTCATGGACCTATCGGTGGTAAGAATGCCGTACAGAAATATGTGACCAAAATGTACTCACTCTACCTGTACTTTCGAATTCTCACCTGCACTCAGTTGAACAGCTTACAAGTGACGGCATAGTGCTGAATCTTATTATTTTATGCTCTTATATCGTTCTAGATAGGTCACCTGGTGGTTCAAATGACCCATAATTTTTACAGCATGGGCCAGTAGTCTATATTACAGAATGCTGAGTGAGTAAACCATAGGCTAATAGAATTTTGGTTGCCCCTAACTCTCCCAGAATTATGAAACCATATCTCAAAAATTAAGAAAGGATCAGGACACTTTTTGTTGCGGTCAATTTAACAGCGACACCCGACACACTTGTAACTTCAAAGTTTAGTGTTTCTTCCAGTTGATGTAAGAATTATTAACTTCTCACACCGCTCTAAGAAAATGTATACAATCTGACTTGGTCACATTCTTCTTCTTCTTCTTCTTTTCATTTCCGGCGTTACGAGTAGTGATCTTGAAGCGATCACAACTCTCCCACTTTTCTGCTTCAAACTAGTGATCCGCCTGTGGGGTACGCCGCTATATCTTGGTCACATTGACATGTTCAATACCTTTCGAAGGCCAATCTATGAGTTTTGTGGACATATGTGACGTTATATTACAATATACTAACT